>JAAIXI010000202.1:11854-316905 GCA_013403645.1 Heliconius nattereri
TCACTACCAGAAGAAGACCGGACCGAAGCAAGCTCACCCGAACCCGAAGACCACACCAAGAAGCTCTCGCCTTATTTGTGACCAAATAAGGAGGAACTTCGCCCGCACTGGCCTGTGCGGAGGGGAACCCCTTCCCCGTGGACTCCCTGCCCGGACCGAGATGGGCAGAAGGGTTGTGAGGACAGTCAACCGCTGCCGCCGCCCGTGCTCATAGGAATGAGCAGCCACCAGCCGCCGCGTGCGGGGACACAAGCGTCCCCTGCTGCGGCCGCAGCCACCGCCGCAACCAGCGGCACCCGGCCCCCGCGCTCCACTGCGCTGTACGGCGTACCCGTGCAGGCAATGGACCATGGGACCACGTCGAGGGAGCCCTCTCTCTCCGCGGCGCAACCTGGCGCGCCGTGCCTCGCGGGATCGACGCCCGCACCAGCCGCCTCGCCTTCCCCAGGCCAGGCACCCAGGGCCTCGCGTAGCGCCCACCGACACCAGGAGCTGAAGAAGCGCTCCCCCTCCGCGCCCCCCAGGGTGCTGGAAGATACCATGTCCCCGCAATCTTCACTGAACAGGGACATGGTAGTTTTGGCAGAACTCAAGCGCAATGGTGCGCTGAGTCAAGAACTGATGGAACACATGGCCGTGTTCCTAAACGACCGTGCTCGAGCGATGGACCAAACACAATCGCAGCCCATGTTCCAGACCCCGGTGCGCCGTCAGCGCGCTGAGGAGTNCCATGTTCCAGACCCCGGTGCGCCGTCAGCGCGCTGAGGAGTCGGAAACCCCAGGCACTGGAAAGCGCCACTGCCCAGTGACCATTCAGCCCAGCCGACCAGAGCCCAGAAGACGCCGTGAGAAGGAGGGAACGGACAAGGACATGCCCTCCCTAATATCACCCTCTACTCCTGCAACCAACGCCAATGCTCCGAGCACCACGTTCGCCGACACGCTCCGAGCACCTGACACAAGCCGAGTGACACGAGCAGCTCCACCACCGATGCCTGCATCAATACCTGCGCCTACACCAAAGCCTCGCTATCCCCCGCTAGTAGTCGAGACCCTTCCTAACTGGGCGACTCACTTCCGGTCTCTCAAGGATAGGCTAGGCCATGCGCCCAACGCGCGCCCCTTCGGTACGCGCTTTTCACCTGGCTCGGAGGATGAGTACCGTATTATACAACGGTACCTCTCCGAGCTGGAAAAATCAGAGAGGATTTCCTGGTTCTCTAACTCGCTGCCATCAGAGATGAGTAAGAAGATAGCGATAAGAGGGCTACCAGTGACTACGACACCGGAAGAAATTGTGGAGGCGCTGAAGGAAAAGGGATTCCAGCCTGAGTTCGTCCGCCCCATAAGAGCAAGGAAAGGCCGGCCAGGATGTATATTCTTTGTCATCCTGGCCAACACGAAAAACCTCATCCCCGGAATATACGAGATGTCAGAGCTCATGTGTATGCCGGGCATAAAAGTTGAAGCGTGTCATAGTAAAAAGGGGCCTGCGCAGTGTCACCGATGTCAGGCCTTACGCCATTCCAGTCATGGCTGCCACCGCCGGCCTGCGTGCGTACGATGCGGTGAGGAGCATTTTGCACGCGATTGCCCACGCCCACTGGAAGAACCTGCCACCTGCGCAAACTGCGGTGGCCCACATCCGGCGAACCACACCTCCTGCCCCCAGTTTAAGAGAGAGCTGCGGAACAGGTACCGTTGCCAAGACCAGTGCTACCAAACCACCATCGTCTTCTGTTCCGGTGGTGCAGAACGAAGTCCCAGCTGAAGCCCAGGCTCCTACACTTATGGCCGCTGCTAACCTTCCTACCGAGAGGGGTAGCAGACCAGTAGGCGCAAGAAGAGCCGGGGAGAAGAGGGGGAAATAAGCAAAGGACCAAACAAGGCGTTCCTCCTGATCCGCAACCTCTCCCTGCAGCTGCAGCCACGGCAGCCGCACGCCTAAGCCAACCACAGCAAGCCCGCACTATCACGATCGATAGGGCCATCGACACCCTCAAGGAGGTCCTTTTAGCCTTGAGGGAAGGTCGAGACCCTGTCGAAGCCGTACTTCAGGGCATGACGCGACTCCTTCAAGATGGCTGAAACCCGAGTCATATTTTGGAACGCCGCCGGCCTGAAAGGAAGAAATCATTTCCTCCGTCTCCTTCTCCGGCAGCAAAATATAGATGTGGCTCTCATCAATGAGACCCACCTCCGCAAGCAAGACAACTTGAACCTACCGGGTTACCACATTATCCGCCAAGACGCACCGACGGGCTTCCCATTCAGAGGCCTACTAGTCGCAGTAAGACGCAATATCACCCACCAAGTGCTGCCAGACCAAAACCCCAAGTCGTTCCAGTCACTTGGGGTTGAGGTCTACCATGGTGACGGAGAGCTGCGTCTATACGCAGTGTATCGCCCACCATCTACTACTCTGTCAACAACGGAAGTCAGAAGGATGATAAACAGTACCATCCCCACTATCGCAGTGGGTCACTGGAACTCCCACCACCCAGCCTGGAGATGCCGCAACACTTGCCGAAACGGACGCAAGCTTTCGAGGACGCCGAAAAGCATGGTTACGTAGTGGAAGGACCAGATCAACCAACCCACTACGCCCATAACCGCACCCACCTCCCCAGCACTATAGACCTAGTGGTGCATAGAGGACTGGATACCAAACCGGTGACACTCGAGGCGCTGCCTGACGCCTACGGTTCTGACCACTTACCAGTTTTGGTCACGATTCCGGAACGTCCCGTATCGGCTGCACGTCTACCTACGAGAAGGCCCATACATTGGCCTCGCTTCGAAGCCTTAATGAGGGAAAGACGCCACCGCGCTCCGAGCCGCTGAACGACCCTCCCAGTATTGACCGACTGGTGACGGATATCACGGTTACGATGCAGGAAGCAATAGTGGAAGCTACCGCACCTCCTAACACTCGAAGACTCCCACCGATCCCAAGGCGAATTAAGGCCCTTATTGACGAGAAAAGGAAGATGCGCATCGAGTGGCAAAGGACACGAGAGCTGGCTACCAAAACCAAGCTGAACGGCATGATCGAGCGGATTCGCTTGGAGCTGGAGTCGGCTGCCGCAGACACCTGGGAAGCGAGGATTGACGAGGCCAGTGAGGATCAGCCCTCCTTGAATAGATTGTGCCGCCAGCTCACAAAGAAGGCCCCACCGCTCCGACCACTCTATCACCCTGACGGCACGTTGCGATATGACTCCCAGGATAGGGCCAACATATTGGCAGACCACCTAGAGGATAAATTCCAACCCAACCCAAGCCAACGTCCCGAGCGCCACGCCGTGATTGAGGACCAGATGTTACACCAACTAGATTCACCACCAACACCACTACCGCCACCGCCATTTATATCCCCGACGAGCGTCAGGAGGGCCATTTCTTCGCTCCAACCGAGGAAGGCTCCAGGGATAGATGGTGTGACCAATGGCGCGCTGCGACACCTCCCGTTACGGACCATAGCAGCATTGACCAGGCTCTTCAACGCGATCCTGCGCCTGGGCTACTTCCCCCAGGCGTGGAAGGAAGGCCTGGTCGTTATGATTCCTAAGCCAGGCAAGGATTCCAGAAAGCCGTCGGGCTATCGGCCCATAACTCTACTTAGTGCGATGTCCAAATTGTTTGAAAGGCTGCTACTCCCACTCATCCAGGCGCATCTCCACCCACGCCCTGAGCAATTTGGATTTCGCCCGGGCCACTCCACGACGCTGCAGATAGCGAGAGTGGTTCACTTTGTAGCTGCAGCAACCAATAGAAAAGAGAACGCGGCAGCCATTTTTCTCGACGTAGCCAGCGCATTTGACTGCGTCTGGCATACCGGACTACTCTGGAAGGTTGCTAGCGCCGGAGTCCCCTACCACATCCTCAGGGTCCTCGCCGGTTTCCTCCGCGGCAGGACCTTCCGGGTGAGGGTAGACGGCGCTGTGTCCGAGGTCCACAACATCAAAGCAGGCGTTCCGCAAGGAAGTACACTTTCGCCTTCCCTGTACTGTACCTACACTGACGACATCCCACTCCACCAGGGCGCGGAATTGGCGCTCTACGCCGATGATATCGCGCTCCTGGTGAAATCACTGAATCCGACCCACGCTGCCATTAAGCTACAGCGCGCCCTAGACTTGCTTCCGGATTGGCTGGCGGAGTGGAGGTTGAAGCTGAACGTGGCCAAGACTCAGGCCATGGTGTTTGGGTGCCACAGGCTCCCTCCTCCGCTAGTCCTCCAGGGTGAGCACATCAGGTGGACTCCGAATGCCACGTATCTGGGTGTCGTAATAGACAAAGGTCTACGGATGACGGCCCAGGTCAAGAAGGCAAGAAACGCCGCAAGGGTAGCCCTCCACCTTCTGCGGCCGGTTCTTCGCTCCCGTTTGCCTCTCCGTACCAAACTT
Source organism: Heliconius nattereri (assembly GCA_013403645.1). Classification (NCBI taxonomy): domain Eukaryota; kingdom Metazoa; phylum Arthropoda; class Insecta; order Lepidoptera; family Nymphalidae; genus Heliconius; species Heliconius nattereri. Next base: position 16,264 of record JAAIXI010000202.1, read on the forward strand.
GCCATTTACAAAACATACGTCAGACCTCACCTGACGTATGCCTCTCCGGCATGGTACGCGCTTTGCAGCGCGAACCAACGGCGCTTACTACAGGCAACCCAGAACGTAGCACTCCGGCACGTTGTCCAGGCCCCCCGATTCGTGAGGAACGCCACCATACAGCGTGACCTCCGCGTCGAGAGGCTTGAGGGACACATTATCCAACTTGCAGCCCGCGCCTTTCACTGTGCTGATGTCTCGGATTTCCCTCACATTCGAGACATCGCACCGTGGCATACCCGCCCACCGGATATACGCCGACTCCCGAGGGATCCTTCCCCCTTCCGATTCCTGAGCTGCAGCTCCGGTCGCTGGTCGCCTAAGCTGGGCCTCCTCTGGGTTACCAGGGGTCTCGCCCGGCTGGGGTGACCGCCCGAGCAGCATATAGCTCCTCCTCTCCCGCTCCACATTCCCCCAGTCCCTAGGACACAACTACAGGGCCTTGGCCCACCCCAACGACGCGCCCATGGTCATGGGCGGAGAAAGACCACCACGGTCTGAGGGACTCAGCCCTGGAACCGTCTCCCCTCTCCCTCCTCGGGGGGCTGAGAGAAGAATTTCACAGCAGGATAAGGCGATTCCACTACCAGCACTATTATAGTTAAGTACTAGTTTCAATAAAATTTGTATTATATTATAATAAAATTGTTTTTAAAACAAAAGTTTAAGTTATTTTTACTTGCGTTTGGTCATTGGTACATGCCCGCCGCCTAAAAAGTTATAATAAAAGTAAAATACTCTTTATTATATACCAATTAATTCATTATTAGAATGTCCATAATTATATATAAAATAACACAGTAAGTACTTAATTTTTTTGAACCTGTCGCTGTAAATTGGTCGAACGTAGCTCTTAAATATAAAGGTGTATTGCACTGCATTGCACTCATGACTGTAGCTAATTATATATGTACTGTTTTATTTCTCTTTTGAGTTTTATTTATTTCATGTATTTAATAAATAAAAAATGGAGATAATTTTGAAAAATAAATAATATAATGCTTATGAAAACTAAATAAAGAAAAACAAATGTTAAAACTTGCTAAGATTTTGGAATAATTATACTGTATATTAAGGTAATATAAAAAGAATGGTCATTCTTAATAATATCTTTTTATAATATGTCTGTGTAACAGGTTGATATTTCACCCGGAGGTACGACAGGCATGTTAGTGCCAGTAGATGGACCACTACCCTCCCTACCAGTACTTACAGACAAAGATGGGGTAAATTCTAACTAACAAATTCTAATAATTATATAAAAGAAAGATTTTATGTCCAATAACCAGTTGTGTTAAATTTTTTGGTATTTAATTATTACTTCAGAATTCACTTTTTAGTTTTTTACTGTGTGTGCATACTTTTATGCCAGTTTAAAGGTAATAAATATACGAACATGAGTGGCTTAGTCTAAATATGCGAAATAGCAGCCATCATGATATGACGCTATACGGTTTTGTGGAGAAAGTACACACTGGTTAATGCAACCTTTGTTTATAGATCTTAGAGATCTTAGTTTATAGATCTTAGAACCTCTATTTATTACCAGTATCCGATGTATTTCTTTACAAAACCAACTGACGTCACAGCAGAGCAGGCTATCATCTAGGTTTTTCTAAAATATAATATATATATATATTTTTTTTAATTTAAAATATTTTTTACAGTACTTATGGATTGGAAAAAAATTGTAGTAGTTTATAAAGATCTTAGAGGGTCGAATTATTACACATTTTTTCCAATTGGATGTAAATACTATTGAAGTTAGTACAAAAATTCACAGAAGGAAGTACGAGTGGAGGGAAATGCGGTGAAACAACTCCTGGAGGAGGGCGTGGGAGTGGACGAAGGAGAGGAGGTCGGCCTTCTGCACGCCGGTCAACCACCCCTCATGATACGGGACGAGGATTGCTTCCTTTACCAAGTTAGTATATTACATAGTGTTTTTGGATTGACGATGTATTTTGCCTTTAGTAGGGCAGATTGAGCCTGAGGTCCTTTTGTGTTTACTTATTTGTCTGTTCTTCTCAACAGAATTTCGCGTGGCCGCTCTTAGCTCCCTGTAGAACTCACATTATTGATATTTTTTGTAATTTCATAATTCTATAATGACTATAATAGCCTAATTCAATGTTTTGATTTAAAACAGGAGTTAGGTGAGAACGAAGCTGGTCAGCTGCTAGTAGCAGATGAGCGCGAGGAGGATGCAGTAGAGGGCGTCGAGGGCACCGTGGAGGGGGAGAGAGAGGGAGGGAGGGAGGGAGAGGGCCTCATGTACGTCACTACAGAGGATGGACAGGTGATTCATTGTTTTCAGTTGACATAACATTGACATTGACTTTTTAAAATAGGCTATTATGTAATAGTTCGAGCATATGAAACTTTTGTGCAATTGTTATAGCTTATGTAATAAGCGATCATAAAATATCAGCTTTAGTTAGCCTGTCGTTAATGACGACAGGTTACAGGCGTTGCAGAGTTTGCAGGCGAATTTAAATTTTTATGGTATAAAAATAATATTTTTTATAGTGCGCTTAGTTTTGCGCGCAAACCAAACAATAGACAGGACTTAAGATTGAGCTGAGATACTTTTCAAAGATGACTGTAATACCTTATTCAATTTACATGTCTTGAGATCTTCACAAATCAAGAAACAAAAAATTAATAATTCTATAACAATTTATAGCTTACTTTTCTCTTTTAATTCTTTTGTTTGGTATACAATAGAGAGTTTTTATTATTATTTATAAATCTCCTCGAAGACGAAAGTCATGAAAAACTAAGCATGGGCGTATGCCAAGCTTTGGAATAAAACAAAAGTAGAGAATTTGTGTAATTTTTTAATGTAATGTATTAATTTAGGTTGCAGGATATAATATTCGACAAAAATTTAAAGTTTTCAGTAAAAGTGTGAAAAGCGGCACTTAAGTGTATTGCTATTATTTATTAATGATAATTGCAGGACGGGCTAACAACAGACCAGGCGCGGCTGATGCCGGGCGGCGAGGCGGGTGGCCTGCCGCAGGTTGTCATACATGTGAAGGGCGAGAACGGAGGTGAAGCCACGCAGGTCATCGCCCACCTGGTGCAGACTGATTTACCTTCACCAGGTAACGACGATCAAGGGTTACTTGTCAATAGGCTACTTGGTGACGTTTCTAAAAAAATAATTTCAGTCAGTTTATTAGAAGATAGCATAAAAAACATAATTCACCTAATGAATAATTTATTTTCACTAAGGCTAGTCGTTGCACAGGGCCACAAGTGTGTGAATGTAAACGTAACTGGCTGTGGGTTCGATCGACTCGAGGAAATATTTATATTTTCATTTCTTCGCTTTGGTGTCAAGCCAAAGCGTGGCGTGTCGTCCCGCCACTCTACATACAATGACTTCAGAATTCGGCGGAAAATTATACATTCTCTCTGCCTACAGTACTGTATGCGAGATAGAGCGTGAAGTTGAAGTTATTCCCACTGCAACCATCGGGATAGGTGTGACTTATGATGTGCATTTTTAACTTGCTCTGATAAGACATCGCGACATTCAGTTCACTCATTTCTCAGTGTCATTTTGGGCGGAAAGCGGAGAACGGAGTGTCAGGCAGGTTCTTACACTCTACATTGTTATAAGTGGGACAAAGTGTGAAGCTAAAAATATTCTTAATTATTTTACTTACATAAGTAATCATGTTTAGGTGGTACTCGGCGCGTGGTGCTTCTATTACCAGATGGCAGCTTCAAGATGGTGGAACTTGACAAAGAAGAATATGAATTAATCATAGAGGCCAATAAAGCACACAACAAACTATATAGAAGAAATTAATATGCGTTTTTAATGTAATAAACAATATTTTTTGTCAAGAACTATTCAAGTATGTAAGTAAGACTCAGATGAGATCATTTTATTGATATCCCAAGGTTCAAAAAAAATTGTGGATTTTTTTTATACTCCATTTGTTTACTTATATGGTATTCATATCTTTGTAAAGCATTAAATGAAAGTTACAGAAAATATTAAGTCAAGACTAGTTTAGATAAATTGTTTTGTTGATGTTTTCTTTAAACATTACAACTAAATAAAGTTCTAGAAGTAATATTAAGATTGTAATTAATATTTCTGTTTTAGAATTAGATAAATTCACTAGTCTGTAAGGGTTACCTTTTATAAAAACACAACAATTTTGTTGTGGGGTTAATAAAAGGGTTACCTTTTACATTACACTATACAAATATATTAAGATTATATAAACATAGAATTTAGATAGAGATCTCAAAAGAGGAAACAACGAAAGAGCATCGTCCTCCTGAGCTCCAAGCAATTGATTATATCGTTATATATATTTGAAATATACTAAATTATCTGACTGTAAACGCGGCGGTCGTAGGTTCAATTCCTACTTTAGGGAATAATACTCTATTCACTATAGCATGAGACAAAATGCGGTGATATTCACCATATTAGTATCATTTTTAAAATTTAAATTAAAATGTTCCTATCTTTAATTAAAATGATAAATATTTTTTAAAATTAATGTTGTAACTCCATGAACGGTGACATGTAAACAATCTTTTCTTGACGTGTTTACCTTTTATCTCATGCGTTTGTGAATAGAGTATAATTATTTTCATTTCTTATCATTGATTACAAATCAGTGTTAGTATTAGAGCGAAGAAGCATAGCAATCGGCTACGTGGAAGTTTCAGCGAAAAAAAAATTTAAGAAACCGACTCCGTGTTTTGTGCTTTTCGTGTTATATGCATAATACAGCTAGAACCTAATATAAATTAACAGCAAAATTTCAGTAAATTGATATACTTTTTTTTGTAGTAGTTGTTTGTTGTAATAGTTATACTATTTAAAAAAAATATATTTTACTTTATCGGGCGAATAATAAATAGATAAAATAGTAGAAGAAAATCTTCGTCAAAATATGGTGAGGAAGCTAATTTACAGATATAATTATTAAAATTACTAGTTATTTATAAATGAATGATTTATAACAATTGATTTATAATGATTGATGAATGAATGATTTATAACAAATGATTTATAATATATTTTATAATGTATAAAAATAGCAATTAAAATTCATGAAAGTGGAGGATTTTTTTTTTATATAACAAATAGGCACAAGTGTGTGTGTGTGACTGTAAACGCGACTGGTTGTGGGTTCGATCCCCACTATAGGAAATAAAATATTCATTTCAATTTATATTTTCATTTATATAATAAAAAATAAATAATGTTGATTTAAGAACAACTGAAATTATTTTCGAAATTAAATTTCTTGTACTACAATGGTACTACAGTACTTCCTCAATATATCTGAATTATTTGATTTAAATGTAAGAGAACATAACAATTTTAAACTCTATTTATTTTTACGATGTAATTATTTTGAAGTAATTGTGGCACACCGACTGCAAACGCGACGGTTTTGAGGAACAGAATGTCATTACAGTATGTTCTCTGCCTACCCTGGAAAGAATGAAAATTATTCATTCTCCCGAATGAGAATCAATCCACAATCGTCACATTTCACACAGTCAGAAACTGCGGCTGAGCTACGTCGGCATCGGAAATATAATAATAATTAATATATATAAAATAATATAAATAATTGCTTTTTCTAATATTGTAAATATCCTCCATACATTAGACATGCTCATTTAACATTGTATATTCTGAACTTAACGTGTTTAAAGGTTTTTTTATTATGTCTACTTTATAATTTAAAGACTTACAATAAGTGTTTAAGAGTGTTAAAATTAGTTTACAATAAACCGTTTTTTATATTACTTACTTGTTTAATTTGAACCTTGTATTAGCAGCTAAAATATTTGATATTAGCTTCCAAGCTAGATCCATCTTGATTTCTTAATTAATTAACTTATGTTAATTTTTAGTAAAAAATATTTTAATTAACTAGCCGTACTACTACTACTAATAATATATTACTTTTATTATACTGCATTAGTTACCAGCGTACCAGCCCGGAAACGAGGTTTCAATTATTATACAAAATGTTATTTGAACCATATTCCATATTTTCCATTCATACTTATACCAATAATAATAGATAGCTTAATTATAATTCTTTATTAATGAGCCCCCGCGTTCGCCCGCTTGCACAAAACAGTTATTTATTTTCTTCTGAAGTCAATACGTTTCTTCCGGAAGTGTGCCAGACCCCGCGAGTCGACTCGTGGATGCATCGAAACTAAAAAAAAAAAGGTTTACAGCGCAATCGATTCAAATGGGGGGCCATTTGAATCGATTGCGCTGGGTCCCAGAGCTGTATCTCTAACCGTTCCAAAGATTTCAATTAATTAAATCCCACTAGTCGATTCTCTTATCAGTCACCCTCAATAAGTTCCCGCCCGGCCTTATCGCTCACTTCCCCGAACTGCTAACGACGAACCTACGTCACAGTGCAGTGTTGCTGTCTCTTTCTTGCATTACTCACCACCTAACGACGCTATAGTGCCTGTCTCTTTGTCGCTATAAAAACTTCTCATTTAGTATATATATTTTTATGAAATCTAAATAGTTTGCTTGCAATACACCATATGCCAATTATATATACATTATATGCCAATTTATATATACCAAAGTTGAACTAGAAATATTAACAGATTTTGACAAAATTGCTTTTGTCAAATCCAGTATTAGAGGAGGCATATCGCAATGCAGTAATCGCTATGCAAAAGCAAATAATCCACACATGAAAACTTTTGAGAGTAATGATCATATTTCATATTTAATTTATCTTGATGCAAACAATTTATATGGGTGGGCTATGTCTCAATACTTGCCTTTGTCTAATTTTGAATGGGAAGATCCTTATGTAAATTATAATGTACCCATCACCTCTGATATTGGATATATTTTAGAAGTAGAATACCCCAATAGCTTACATGATGCTCATTTCGACTTTCCATTGTGTCCAGAAAATATTTGTGTAGGTAATTCGAAAGAATCTAAATTAGTTACAAATTTATTTAACAAAAAAAAATATGTTATACATTATAGAAATCTTTTGCAATGTGAGAAATATGGTTTGCGAGTACAAAAAGTTCATAGAGTATTAAAATTCAAGCAAAAACCTTGGTTAAAAAAATATATTGAATTAAACACCCAATTACGAACTTTAGCAACATCTGACTTTGAGAAAGATTTTTATAAGCTGATGAATAATTCTGTATTTGGAAACACAGTGGAAAATATCGAAAAAAGAGTAAACGTGAAATTATTAACACATTGGGAAAATCATGGAAAAATCAAAGGTGTTGAGAGTCTCATTGCTCGCCCCGAATTCCACAGTCTTTCCATTTTTTCTGAAAATTTGGTCGCAGTCCAACTTCGCAAAACTAAATTGTTTTATAATAAGCCCATATGCCCAAAACCTAAATGGTTTTAGCATATTAGAGATATCCAAGACTTTAATGTATGACTTTCCCTATCAGTACATGAAAAATAAATTTACCAACATAAAATTGTTATATACTGATACTGATAGTCTGATATACCAAATATTTTGCGGTGATTTTTACAAAGAAATTAAGGAAGATTTAAATTCATATTTCGATACTTCTGATTATCCTTCAAATAATCATTTTCACTTTCCTCAAGTAAAAAAAAATAAATTAGGATTTTTTAAAGACGAGAACAACGGAAAAATTCTTACTGAATTTGTTGGATTGCGATCAAAAATGTATGCAATGAGTGTTGAAGATCGTACTATCACCAAGGCAAAAGGGGTTAATAAAAGTGTAACTAAGAAGTTAAATGTTAGTGACTATAAGTCATGTTTATTTAATAAAAAAATACAACTTGCTGAAATGTATAGATTGAGAAGCATCAAAGATATTATATTTACACAAAAAAATAATTAAATTTGTTTGTCATACAACGACACCAAGCGACATATTTTGCGACATATAACTCAATAGATACATTAGCTTGGGGTCATTATAAGTTAACATAGTATTAAGATGTCATTTTTATTGTATTAGTTAAGAAAATATATTATAAAATCTTATGTATTTTTTTTATATGTACATATTTAGTTTTACCTTTTAACAGAATAGACGTATCCTACTACATTTAACATGTTTCATTTTGAACACCCTTTCACTAAAGATTCTTTTAACCTCATGGCTTCAACAAATGATATAAAAGTAAAAGTATCAATCACTGATGCTACTCTTATGATTCGTAAAGCTCGAATAAATCCGAGTGTACTGCTTGCTCATCAAAAAGTTTTAGCATCTACAACTGCAAAATATCCAATCACAAGAGCTGAAGTAGAAGTCTTAACAATTCCATCTGGTGTTCAGGGTAAAACACTTGACAATGTTTTCCTTGGACAGATACCTAAACGGTGTATTATTGGATTTGTTAATAATTCAGCTTTTAACGGTAGTTATACTTGAAACCCATACGATTTTGATAACTTTGGTATTAATATGTTTAGTTTATATATTGATGGTATGCAAATACCATCAAAAACTTTACAACCAGCGTTTACTAATGGAGTTCATACTCTTATGTATCATACACTATTTACGGGAACTGGTATTCACTTCTTGAATGAGGGTAATGGCATCAACAGAGATAAATATCCAAAAGGATATTGTCTGATGGCTTTTGATCTAACTCCTGATTTAGCTGCAAACACCTCTTCGCATTGGAATTTAATCAAACACGGGAGTGTTAGGTTAGAAGTAAGGTTTAAAAATGCTGTCACTCTAACAATAAATTGCATTGTTTATGCTGAGTTTGATAATTTAATTGAAATAGACAAGAACAGAAACGTAAGTGTAGATTTTAGTAGTTAATAGACTGTAGGTCTTCTTATATAATAACATTCTCCATATCATATGTTCTATATATTTGATAACTTTTGTGTGCTATAGACGTAAATATCATGAATACTTTAGAGATAAGTAAATATTTAAAAACAATACATCCCACCTTAACATCAAATGTTTTTGCTGCTAATCGATTGCCGGTTCATATGTCAACTCCTGTTTATTTGATCAGTAATTTAGATCCTGATACAAAACCAGGCTCACATTGGATAGCAATTTACATAGTTACAAATGGAATTGGAGAATATTTAGATACTTTTGGTCGAAAACCAAATAGTTATCATTTATCATTTTTAAAGCGAAATACAAGTAGATGGATATATAGCAATAAGACAATTCAAAATGTTTTTTCTTCTTTTTGTGGTGAATACTGTCTTATATATATATATACATTAAACTTAATGATGTAATCCAACTGATGAAAACAAATGAACCTCAAGTGAGCCAGGAAGAAAAATCAGATAATAAAACACAGACTAAAAAAAATGTTTTAAATGATAAACAAGAAACGAATGAAATAAATTATATAGGTAACACTTTTAAAACATTTTGATCATAATTGGTTTCTAGGTCATAATATGTAATAGTTTTTCCACCTATTTGCTTTTTTCCAAGATAACAACCAGCTAAAGCAAATTATTTATATATACTTCATACTCATTATGATAATACTATATATTATGAGATTCCAATGTTTATATTTATGTATAAATTCTGTTATTTTCAATAATTACTATATTTTTCAAACCCTAGATACTGACAGTACATTATACCTACCTGGTGACCTAGTAGATATAAAAGATAGGTATGGTACATGGTGTGAAGCCAAAATCCTGAACATAGTTCTTGATCCCAATATTACATATGACAAAGAAGAAGTTAATTCAAGCACTAGCTTCTTAAATGACACAGAAAATGATCTTGAAAATAAACCACCAAGTACAGAATCAGACAATGAAAGCAAATCAAAAAAGAAAGGCATTGCAAAATATTTTTCAAACAGTAAAAGGCGTAAAGATAAAACAGATAGAGTGAAGATTAGTGATGAAAATATATTATATAAAGTGCAACTGGATGCAGAGTAAGTAAACTGGAAAAATTATTATTTTTACTGAGAATTTATTATATAAAAACTAAAATTATTTCATAAAAATTACAATACTTTTCTTAGCTTCACATTGTGTCTGGCACACAGCTGGGAAGGCAGAGGGAATCTATTGTTTAGACACTCTTCTCCCTACTTGCAGTCCAATTTTCGGGACATTGTGTGTTGAGTTACTTTTCTGTTCTTTGTCTTGTTAAAAAATAAGGAAATGAAAATAACTCCCTTCCCTCGGCTAGGAGTTGAACCCAAAACAGCCATGTTTACCGTTAGATGCTGTACTGCTATGCTACAACAACCTCTTGAATATAATACTTTATGCATTTTATTTTTTGTTCAATACATTTTCTCTACAATACAAATAACTTTTAGAGAGGAAGACTCAAATTTATTTTGCAAATTCAAAGAAATAAGACCTAGAGCTAAGCGAGAGGTGGATATTAAGGATGTTAAGGTCGGACAGATATATATGATTAATCACAATACTGATGTCATTAAACATTAGATAAAAAGCTATGAAAAAATATAAAATATTTTAAATATGTATAAAGTTACCTCATAAATAAAAATATTTAACTCATTTTGATTGTTTGTAATTATTTTTTTTATGTTTATTTTTTTTTACTTTTGTGGGAATCGAATTTACAACTTTCACATAATATTGTTAATATATTTGATTTTGCAGGTATGACTTCAAAGTTGATGAAGTAAAGAAATTGAGAACTAGTTATGAATTAATAGGCACCTTGTACTTAGGACCAGACTCTGTGCCTCAAAACGACACTAAAGTGAGAATACATGATAAGATATTTGTCATAGAGCAACCTGTTCCCATTACTGAAAGAACAGAGGATTTTTACAAAATTATTCCTGAGAAACGTAAGCAATTGTTATTTTACTTTAAAAAAGAATATATTTATGTTCTTGATTATATTTTAAACAGAAATTAGTGTATACTACGGTCTGTCAAGTAATTTAACAAGGGGATGTTAAACACTAGCACCTGTGAGTTCAATTCCCACTCAAGGAAATTATTTATTTCCACACACTCTAGTGAAATGGGGTGGGGGCTCGAGTTCCCCCACTCAATACATATTATCTTAAAAATTGGGTGGAAAATAAGGAATCAGAGCCTTAACACTAGGTTCCCTCTGTCTACCCTTGCTGGATGTAACATGAAACTAAAAAAATATTTTATATTTTACAGGATCAAAGCCTCTTGATTGCTTGAAATGTCGTGACGATGAAGACGCGCAATGCAAACAATGTGGATGCTATTTATGCTCCGGTAAAGAAAGTCCAGAGAAGGTATATTTTTAAATATTAATTTAAATTATATAATAGCTTTAATAAACTATATATAATTTTCATACAATATGGCTAAGCTGTCTTAAATCTAAGTCAATATTTATTTTAAAATAAAGGGAGAAAAACTGAGTGACTTAACTCAACTCTCAATCTCCTTTGCCATGCGGAAAAATGCATGTAACTGAAACATAAACTTAAGCTAAAATTCACACTTAATATAATATAATAAATAGTCAAGCATTATAATAAAGTAAAATATCATCAAACATTAAATAAAACAAAAAAAGTACATGTATTTCTTTTGCACATTAAAGATAGTGCTATGCGACGAATGTAACCACGGGTTCCATATGACATGTCTATCGCCACCTTTAACGGTACTACCCGACGAGGACTGGTACTGTCCATCTTGTAAACGGGATTCCAATGACGTCATCGCGCCAGGAGCCGCCAAGCAGACAAAGAAAAATCATGCCTCTAAAAGTAACGGATTGGGGAAGAGGCATGGCGTGCGTTGGTGAGTTTAATTATTCATTTGGTAGAAAAAGTCTTTCAGGTTAAACTTGGGAAAACTGCACTGTTGTTTAATAAATCGTTTTTAGCAATGATTGTATTACTTTTGAATACAGTCATGGCGCATGGGCACAAGCGTGTGACTGTAAAGGCGACTTTTTGTGGAATCGATCTCCACTCAAGGAAATGAAATATTTAATATTGTCAATTCTCCCCTCTGGTGTCGATGCAAAGCACAGAGTTCTGCTACTCAACACGCAAACTGTTCAGAATGTAACACTAGGTTTCCTCTGACTACTTTGATGTATGCAGGATACAGAGTGAAGCTATATTACTTTTTATCCAAGCAGAAGCCTGAAGCCAGTGCAGTTTTCCAATGCTTGTCCTGATAGTTGACAAATAGTAGTATATAAGTTCTGTCTGCCTACCCTACTACATGCATATATATTATTGCAGGGAAAACTAAGACATGTGCTATGCCTGCTAACCACTTTGGACCAATACCTGGCATAGAAGTAGGAATGTGTTGGCGATTTAGAATACAGGTATTCATATTAACATATTATGTAATACTAGCAACCCAGAGATGGCTTCAAATTAAATTTTAATTATAGATGGATTAATCAAAATATTAACGAAAATTTTAGCCTACGTGTTATTCTTCTGTATAAGGTATATTATTGTGAAGTTTCCTCAAAATCTGTTTAGTAGCTTTTGCGTGCAGGTTGAACAAACATCTATCCTCAGAAACTTTCACACTTATAATATTAGTAGAATCCTACTAATGTTATAAATGTGATATGGTGGTGGTAAAATTGGACTGTTTCTGACTGTAAACACGATGGCTGTGAGTTCAACACTCATACAGGGAACTTATTTTTATTCTGCTTTTCCTTTTTGATAAGACAAAGAGCTGTATGATTTCTATCATTCAATATTCAATGTTGCGGTAAAGGTAAAAATGTATATAATATGGCTTTTATTAAAATGTTTATTTATAAAATATGTATATTATTAGTATTAATGTATTTTAAAGAAATAACATATAATTTCAGCTGTCAGAATCAGGAGTTCACAGACCACCAGTGTCTGGTATACACGGAAGGGATGTCGAATTTTTTCTTCTTTTTGTGGTGAATACTGTCTTATATATATATCTTAAGCGTAGAGGTATGTCTCTCACTAACTTTGTTGAAATGTTTAATCAAGATACGAATAATAATGATCTTCAGTTAAACGATATATTTCAATCTTTTATAATATTTTAAACAAGAATAACATTATGTGAATAAAAAAATGTATGAAACATTATTTATTATGTCATATATGCTAATGTAAAAAAATATTATTTGGTTTTATTAAAATGCCTTTCAGATGAAAATAAAACAAAGTAAAATTTTAGTAAAACAATTTATTTAGTCTTTTTGTTTAAAGTGATATTTTTTTAGGTTTGGTGCACTAGAAATTTCTTTGGTGATACTATGTACCAACTTTCGTGTAAGTTGGTGGTGGTTATTTTTATTGTTTTTCTTGTTATAATATTTTACCCTCACATCTGCATATTTCCAGTGCTCCTCCGGTGGCACATCAACCAGTTTTTCAGTTCAAATATCTCAATTTTTATGAGATGTGTTGCATTGGATCCATCATCTTCGCTGGTAGTAAGATATAGGGTACCATCGTTCGTCGCTCGCACCACCGATGAAGAACATAGTTTTGTCTTTTTTATCTTCGGAGGTTTTTGAAAGAACTCGTTTAGAGATTCACTGCTCTTTGATCTCTCTCGTTTTTTGATAGGGTATGGTGAGGTACGTTCATCGTCAGATGTTGAGAAGTAATATTCGCATTATTCGCACCCACGCAGCGCGTAAGCTACAACAATGAATACAAAGGAAAATGATTATAAAATAAAATAAATTTTTACACTATCTAAAAAACTTTAGAGAGTGGTAAAAAACACAAGTTGTAAAAAATCATAGTAAAATAAGAAGACACTGAACAACTTAGTGATGAATCCAAAAAAGATACATAGTCGTTTTATACTAACTTAGACAATGTAAAGGGGCAAACCTATTAAAATACCAGAAGTGATAATGATAATATTCGAATTGTTTTGTTACGACTTATGAGTAATAAAGAAGATGGCATTAGTAATAATGGTAAATCTGTTACAAGTTTGAGCATGTTTAAAATTCCACAATAACAACTAAAAAAATAAATCAAAAATATATATTAAATCGAGAACTATTTAATAAAAAAATATTGTTTCGCCGGCGCACCATTATTTGAAACATTATATAATAAAACACAATAGAACTATTTAGATTTCGTAAAAATATATATACTAAATGAGAAGTTTTTATAGCGACAAAGAGACAGGCACTATAGCGTCGTTAGGTGATGAGTAATGCAAGAAAGAGACAGCAACACTGCACTGTGACATAGGTTCGTCGTTAGCAGTTCGGGGAAGTGAGCGATAAGGCCGGGCGGGAGCTTAATGAGGGTGACTGATAAGAGAATCGAGTAGTGGGATTTAATTAATCGAAAAGCTATCTTTGGAACGGTTAGAGATACAGCTCTGGGACCCAGCGCAATCGATTCAAATGGGGGGCTAAACCTTTTTTTTTTAGTTTCGACACATCGACAAGTCGATTCGCGGGGTCTGGCACACTTCCGGAAGAAACGTACTACATCCTCACGTTCTGCCGGAGTCTAAAGGCATTGCGTGTTGAGTGGCAGAACTCAACGCCGCGCTTTTGCCTCGACACCAGAGCGAAAAAATGTTTCTAACATATAAGGGCAAGTTTCTTTTAAAGCAATATTGTAATCTTTAGCAGTTTATTTTAATTGTTTTGCAGGAATACTATTTGTGTCAATATAATTAAAACAAATGTTTATAAGCGATAAAAAAAGTGTAAGGTGTTTATCGTTTTATTTCCGCATTTATTTTTTCATATTGTACCATAAATTATTCAGCCTCTTTCAAAATAATTTGGAAGTATTATTGTTTAAATTATGTAACAATATTTCCAAATGATTTTGAAAGAGTCATAACTCTACCGGTTTAAAGCCAAATTTTAAATTACAAATAATTTTAAATTTATTTAGATGGCAGCAACATCGTTTTGTCACCCACTGTTTAGTATGAAGTGAACATTCTTTAAGTAAATATATTCTGTGATAATCATCGACAAATTTCCGAACTATTATTTATGGTCGTTTCGCGCTATATTATTTGTCAATGTCAAAAAGAATTGTGGATGTTAAGTTAAACTCAATGTTTGATTTATATCAAATTCCAAAACTGAAATTTTGATATAATAATAATATTTTTTTGATTTATTAAAAAATATAGTAGTTTCCAAAATGTACGTTCGTGTCCGTATGATCGGTAAGCCCGACGCTATAGTCGTAGTTGACTCTAAACTTTCAAAGATTGAACAACTTCGAAACTTAATAAAAGATAAATTTAATGTAGAGCCCAAATTACAACGGTTGTTTTATGGGGGTAAATTGGTAAGTTTCTTAGTTTTTATTAATTTTTATTGTAAGAAGCCATTTAGCGAAACTGTGAACCTTAAATGCGAATGTGAAGAAGCGAAATTATAACCATTAAAAATATTTTTTTTGAGAGTAGGAGGAAAATAAAAAGAAGTACTTTTTGCGCTCTGTATTTAAAATACTTTAAAATTGTAAAAAAGACCAATTATCTTATGTGCCCGTGATAATTTCCTGTCTGCCAGTTCTCCTTAAAAGCAATATAAGGGGTACAGGAATCATGGAGGCAATGAAACATACTTTGGAAGAATTAACTGTCCACTTCAACACTAGGATGTTGGATTTTCAAAAACAATTAAGTGGCTCTGGTGCTTCTTCAACAAGTCCAACTTCCAGTTTACAATGGCAGTTCAGTTCATTCCACACTTTTGTAATGACAAATGATCTAGACAAAAAACTTTAGTGTGTTCTCCGTACAACCTGACATTGGCGAAATGATTAGTGCTCAACTAGCATGTTTCTTTTTATTTCTCCTTAACAGAATTATTCTAAGTATTTTTTCTTAAACTCATGCCAAATTATTTTGGATTTGTTTTTGACAAAGTATCATCATGTTATTAACTGTGGTGTTGGGCTTCACCACTTGGGAAATTGTATCGAAAATTGGGCAGTGTCTGTGGAGTGAATGGTGTCAACACTAGATTTCCTCTGCCTACCCTGCTATTTTCAGGATACAGTATAAAGCTTAAAAAAAACATCTTTAAAATTTATGATTTACATTTTAATAGGATTTACATGTATATGATTTATAATAAGAATATTTGAATATCCCATAGAAGAAACTACTTAGTATTCCTTGGATTTTACCATTTTGGATGACAAGCTCAGAACAGTTCTTGCAACTTTCAAGTCAAGCATACCTTTAAGTGTCGTCATCTCAATACACATTGAAATACTCCCTCCTCCACTGTCCAAGCTGCTCTCTCTACTTAATGAAATAAATATATTTAATGAATATGTATTACTAAATTGCCTACCCCTTTGCAGCTAGAAAATGGGTATACTTTTTACGATTACAACATTAAACTTAATGATGTAATCCAACTGATGAAAACAAATGAACCTCAAGTGAGCCAGGAAGAAAAATCAGATAATAAAACACAGACTAAAAAAAATGTTTTAAATGATAAACAAGAAACGAATGAAATAAATTATATAGGTAACACTTTTAAAACATTTTGATCATAATNATATGTATATTATTAGTATTAATGTATTTTAAAGAAATAACATATAATTTCAGCTGTCAGAATCAGGAGTTCACAGACCACCAGTGTCTGGTATACACGGAAGGGATGTCGAAGGAGCTTATAGTATTGTGCTCTCGGGTTAGTTAATTTTATCTACTGTTATTTTATTTTTTTTACAGCTTTACACGCTTATTCACTTTAGCAGCGTTTTAGAAGAGATAAAAGTGTTATAACATATGAAACACCAATTATCCGCAGGTCGGTTTGCGTTTATTGTATTACTGAAATTTTCATACAATCTTCTCCCTCTTAGGGGATGAAATTCATAGTGTGTATTTTATAAATTTTAGAAGTACAAGGTAATTATAATATGCAAACAAAAAGACTATCTCATAGTATTTTTGGAAGTTATGAAGAATTATGATTATAACATGTAATTGCATGATGTGGCATATTATGGGAATTGTATTTGTAAGATTTGTATGTAATATGTCAGTTTTCAAAATTGTATTGAACTTTCACTTTATTTTGACATAAAATATTATTCACATTAGGTGGCTATGAAGACGACGTCGACAATGGCAATGAGTTTACATACACTGGAAGTGGAGGTCGAAATCTATCCGGCAACAAACGTACAGCAGAACAATCTTGCGATCAGACACTCACCAGAGAAAACAAGTAAGAAAAAATATTATTATTTATTTTACATTTGCTAAAAAAGTGAATATTTATCGGTTTTTTTAACTTCACGCTGTACAACGGTATTTACAAGGAAATTAATCTTAATCGATTTCAATTATAATATATACTCATATTATTTATACCTCTATTATAATACTAATAGGTTTTTATTTAATTTACGCTATAATTCTAAATGTGCGACATCTATAAAATTAAATTAATATAATTAGCTACTTATATATATATATATATATATAAATTCTTGATATTATTTTTTTTTCACAAAAGAGCACTGGCACGTAACTGTGCAGTACAGAACGTGACTGAGAAGGGCGCAGATGCAGGTGAAGCATGGAAAAAAGGGAAGCCCGTGCGTGTGGTTCGCTCGTACAAAATGTTGAAACACTTCCCCAAATATGCACCAAAAGAGGGAATACGGTAAATTAATGATGTTGACTTACAATATATAATTAATTTAAAAGACACGTACGTAACACAAAGTAATTATGGAAATCCCACAAAACTTTATTTGTTAATAAAAAATATTATTAACAAATTAATAAAACCAATCAAAGGGACATCGCCGCACACGCCTCATTCACGACATCGAATCGTAAGTATTGGCGGCAAATTTTAAAGTTGAACCTTTAGTAGTATTTTTGTACTAGTAAGTGTTTACGTTATTGGTATCTATTCGTAACTGCGTCACACGTAATACAGTATGATAAACATCGTGTAATGAAAAAAAAATCCTACACTAAACTATGGTTTGGGTTTGAAATATTTTTCCTACATGCTGCTCCCGTAGAAGGAGCGCAGTCGCTTCCACCATGTATATACAATTATATATTTTTTTTATATAATTTAAAATATATTTACATTTTATTTAAAATATACAGCTCAAAATATTGTTTAGTTATAGAAAACTTTTGACAATCCTACATTATTTTATTTATCAATATAATAGCTATTTAGCACTGATAGATTGCTTAGCACAAAACTTTGTAGAAAACCAAAAATTATAAACAGGTTTACACATTTACTTGCTTATTAATTATAATAATATTAGAAATATATTATTATAATTAATATATTATATATAAATACATAACTACCAACATATCTATAAAAAAAAATATCTCTTCCAACTTCAGTTACGACGGCATCTACAAAGTGGTAAAGTACTACCCTGAGAAGGGTCTTTCCGGGTACCGTGTATGGAAGTATCTTCTACGCAGGGACGATCCCATTCCTGCGCCCTGGGAACCTGGTGCAAAACACTTCCCTCTCGTGGTATGATATATTATTATTGAATATTACTTTTGTTTTAGAAATTGTATTTAATATGTAGCGGGACTCGAACCTGCGCCTTTTGGAAGCCGTCCAAGTGCTCCGACTACTAAGCCATACATTTCATTATCATCTCGGAAATGTTTATTTTTCAATTTTCCGCAAAAGAAAAGACTAATAAATAAGATATTCTAATAAGTCAGACATTGCATTGCAATTTTATCAAAACGCTCAACTATGTAATTAAAAATCATTGAAAATTTTGCTTGATTGCTTCATATTTGTCCAAATAATAATTAATTCAATTCAATAATAAATAATTTCAGTATCCAGATGGGTACTTAGAGGCGGAAGCGGAGAAAAAAGCTCAGATAGAGAAAAAAAGTAAGACCAAGGTAAATAAAAAGAGAGCTTTACGTAAGAGTAATATAACATCTTCGGAATCGGAGACATCGCCGCCATTGAAAAAACGTAAGACACAGGAACAGAAGAAAGGTATTGTTAAATTCAATGTATTCTTATAATGTTACGGATAACTTAAGCAACATTTTAAAATTACATACTATTTAACTATTATTTTTGTGTTGAATATAATAATGTATAGATAAATGAGAACAATGTTATATTTATTTTTTTATTAGTTTATTATTTAAAATTTACAGAAAACGGTAAAACTGCAGAGACCAAAATCCCGAACATGTTTATAAAAAGTCCTAATTCTAAAAAGAAAGATGAAAGCAGCTTAAGTCCAGAAGAGAGAGCCTCCATTGTGGCTGACACCCTCAACAACAAACTGTGGGATGAATGTTTACAAATATGTGACAAGCAGGGGAAAAAGGTATTTAATATTGTTGATCAAATTATATTTTTTTTTATTTTGTTTTTGCCCCGCATAAGCAGGGCAAGTAGAGAGAACTTAATGTTAAGCCACTCTGTTCTCCAGGCACCGTCCAGTTTTCGAGACTGCGTGTTCGGTTACGGAATTCAACTCCTTCCAAACTAAAATTATTTTTTTCTTACGTTTTTTTAAATAGAAATTCATCGAGCATGTAACACAAGTTTTCCTGTGTATTATATGTCAAGAGGTCGCCGTCAGTCCGGTCACTACACCATGCTTACACAACTTTTGTATGGTATGTAAATTATTATTAGTTTTTATAATTCTTATACGCGAATGGTATATTCGTAGATTATTTCCTAGTTTTTGGCCGGTTCATCTCATCAGATTTTTTCCTTTTGAATCCATTGGATGTTTGATTTTTTATACCAATTTGAAGTTAGTTTAATTTTTAAAAAAATATATTAAAACATCATAAAAATTATAATAAATTAGAATATTTATATATTCTGCTTTATTGAAATTGTAATAGAAAAATATTTTGTAATATATTTCATATTATTATAATTGATGAAAAATATTTCAGGCGTGTTTGAAAGTGGCGTTTACGTCTACCAAGTCACTGACATGTCCTTGCTGTCGACAGAATCTATCTAAAATGGAAGTTACTACAAACGACGAATTAATGAAAGCATTACGCACTATCCTTACAGGATATGATGTAGGAAAAAAGTAAATAATGAAACGAACTGAATTCTACATTTATGTTAGTAAACTAAGATATTGACAGTAAATATATAGCTTTTCTATCTTTCTTGGCAAATGATTATTTATTCTTGCAAATTGAAATCGCAAATATCCTCAAAGAAATGATGACAGTATAAATAAGTTAACGAGCATATGAGACTTTTGATGTAACTTGATAAGAATGTATAGTTTTCAAGACGCGTACGTTTGAATACATTCAAATTTTAAACGTTTTTTAATAATAAATAGAGTCTTTCCCGCCGTAAAATCTATAACGACAGTATTTGACCATATATTTACTTTTAATGTCATATTTGCTTACTAAGTAAATATCGGTGGTCTGTATTATTTAGAGAAAGCGAAAGTATTAAGAGCACCTGTTATTATACACGTTTAATTGATGTTGTAACTGCACCCTTTAAATAATGTAAATGTGATATTACTTTAGTGCTCACTTTACAGGACAATGACCGAAATTTAACGTATTGTAAACCTATATACAAAGAAAATCGACTGAATATCACTAAGTAAGTCTTTTAAACGATTCAACTTATCTATGTTCAGTATTTTTCTAGAAGAGCTGAAAATAATAATAGATACAGCGTAAATCAGATAAATTCAGTGCATTTTCTGTGTATTATGTATTTAACGTTATATCCCGTTCACATTTTAGTGTAATAACTTTTTTAAATACATCTGAATGTCACTATTGAAGTTTTTCGTACGTTCGTGTGAACGGATTACCTCGTTTCGACCATAAAAGGTCACAAGGTCTATTATAAGTATGCAATTAATTTTATCTTTCATTTAATTTAAGTATAAGATTAGGATGTATGCAACGAGTATTGACTATTGAGATCAATTTTTTTTATTCAAAATTAAATTGAACAATTTTTACTCAAATTTCGATACAATAACATTGTATTATATAAGTATAGGTAGTAATCACTAACTATTCCAATGGGTCATAGGATTTTTTTTTTTTTAAAGTATGTATAAAAATCATCCATTTTACTTTATATAACATCTATGAAATTATAATGGGAAATCCCATTATATAAATCAACCATTATAAAATTTTCATTTTCCGCTTCTTTTATTGGTTACAGTGAAAAAAATGCGACGTCACATTCGATAATATGATTTTTATTGTAATTTATACTTAATACATTATAATTTATTTTTTTAATATTAATCATTGCACTAACAAAGGAAATTTCTATTTGAACCTATGATAATATTAAATAAGGACTCCGTGCCTTGTGCGATTTGAAATGACATTTTATGTAATCAACAAAGTCATTAAAATATAATGTAAGATATCATTTTCAAAGGTAAGTTCCCACAGAGAGTAATAATTTTAAATATACCTATATTATTTGTTTAAGATGAAATTTCCTTTCAAACAACCTGTCTTTGGTTTTTTATGATTCGAATGGTAATGGAAACATAATTAGTTCCTTATTGTTTGTATTTACATTTCAGAGTACAAAATAAATTTAAGTGTTGATTGATTTAATGATAGCTTTATTATTAGTATTATTTTAAAGATACCACACTTAAACCTTCTTATAACAATTAATATTTAGTTAACCGTCACAGCGCTACGCGACGATTGTCCTTTTTTTCGATTTCTTCAGTCTGATGGCTAGCCCTGGCTAGTTCTTCAAAATTGGGATGTATTGAGGAACAGAATTTTGCACTAAGTCTACTTTGCTATATGAAGAATGCACAGTGATAATAAAAAATAATTTAATTTAATTCTACCCCTCCTCAAACAATATAATAAGTACATTGAATACTTGAGAATTTAATTTTCTTTAATTTAATTGTAATTTAATTTTAAACAATGTCAAATATTAATTGCAGGTCATTTAAAATGATTTCGATCGTTAATTGTAGTTAACTAGTGTGAGAGCTATCTTACTATAGTTATGTAACGGACATAACTTTGAACTGGTGTAGTTCAACAGTTCAGGGGTTCCCTATTTTAACCCCAGTGACACTTGCATAAGCACATCGATATTACAATCGCAAGATATTAAATGTTAATTGATGTTAGAATAGAATCTCAGTGTCTATTACTTAATAATTAAGTTAAAATTTTAATACTATATAAGCAGGCCATTGATTGGTTTTGGTTTTGAAATTTAACGCATCAATTGTGAATAAATTTCGCTTCTTCTTCTTCTTGGCATTAATCCCGGCTATTACCAGGGTCTGAAGAAATTTCGCTTGTCTTAGGTTATTCATAAAAGAAGATAGTTTTTAGTTGTTTGTTAAATTTTATAATGACATGATTACAATTATGATTTTTATTGTATTTGTTCCAGGAGCACATTTTTTGTAATACTAATTTATAACGTATACATTTCTACTAAGAAATTTCACTAAACTTTAAATTCTCTTGTGAACAATTAATTTACATTTTTTAAAGCTGTTCTTTGTTACAAATGAAACATTATAATGGTTTATATCTATCAGCTTCACGCTGTATGCCGCACACAGCAAATATTTCAGTTCCTCCAGTGGGGGTTGAACACACAACCAGGCGCGTTTACAGTCATACACTTGTGCTCTACGACTCTCTTCAAATTTTTACTTCCATCCATGCATACCCTAAATATTTTCTTTTCATTTAATTAAATGAAAATACTACACATTGTAATTCTAATTGAAAAAGTGATAATTATTGTTGTGTGTGTTCGATTCTCACTCGACGGAATGCATTATAATTTTTTTAATATCTTCTCTACGGCACTAATCAACCCGGCATTCCGTCAATCAACAAGCAATGCCTCAAAAGAAAAGGCGTAAAGTGGGAAACGTAGTGTTTTAACACTAGGTTCCCTCTGGCTACGGGGGTGCAGGGTACAGCGTGAAGCTAATTTGATACTGGATGAAAATAAATTGTTAATTCTGATTCTTAATTCATAATTTCTACTAGGAATAGGAAAAAAATAAGAAACTTTTTTATTGATATCTATTTATTGTGGGTCATAATCCCATACACAATAATAAGCTCTGAGCACAATATCACCATATATCAACATCTTGCACAACGTAATTAAACCAAGACATGTATGTCCTAATGAATACTTCTATTATAACATCACAGATTCATTATTAATAAAACGACCGGATTTCAGTAGTTCATAAAGATAATAACAATATGCTGTAAATATATGTCTATATGTTCCTTTAATTCGTTTGGAGATATCGGATTATAACAAATTGGATATGTTATTTATTTTATCAAAAATTTTTTGATCCTAGATAATTCTCTCATCCTAGATAAAACTCTTTTATATACACATTGCTAAGACCAGCCCTGATGCGCCATCTTAGGCAGATCCGGCAAATATAACAATAATATAAATAAAATATCGTAGGTAACAAATTTAGGATTATTACAATATTAACAAACAATATAAATTAATAAAATTTAGTCAATATAGAGCCTGAGGAACACAAGAAGACATTATAATTTAACGATGATATACCTATTAGGTATATGAACTCTTATCCGCTATTCATATATTTTGATTTGGATGGGAAACAAAATAAAATATATATATTTCAATTTTACAACTTCTTCTTGTCTAACTGAGACCGACGATATATATTAGTGGAGGAAGTCCAATTCTACTTATTTACTTAGTCTATCGAAATGCCTTTCCGTTTCACGACATATTCTCACTGTCAATATAATACTATGCTTAATACTACGCTTACACTGTTCTATCTTACAATACACGGCTTTCGGGAATCAGCAATTCGTACAAGTAACAGAGGCGGTGGATTTAAATAATTCTAAAGCAGTTTCAATGTGTCACAGTTTTTAAATCTGATATAAAAAGCCAAGGGAGACGCAACGAACACTTAAAATTGTTAATATATTATAATATCAATCGAAATATCTATAATATAATATTTTTATAAGCTGATAGAAGGATAATGGATTTGAACTGCAAATTAGATGGGTAAAGAATAAAAAAAATATGAAGAAAAAACGACATAGGTAGTGCAAAATTAAGCTATTTTGGCGTTACATAATATTCCGATAAGTATTTATAATACTCTTATTTACATAATATATTACATATTTAAAACAGAACATGTAACAAATTAAAAAAAAACAAAAAAAATGTCTCAACTATTCCTAAACCTAGTAGTGAAGTCCGAGTCGCAAGTTTGCTAGCGTACTTTGTATGCCGGACGGCTCTACGATAATGGCACTAATACATAACTATTAATAACTAAGGCATTAGGCTTGTTTCTGTGACTGCAGTGAATGGTGCTTCAGTTGTGTTGAAAACGTGCCCATGGCCGGAGAACTTGGAGATGATGCCCTCTAAAGAGGTCCAGGTGCCGACGACAAGTCCCAGAGCCCCGAACAGTACGACGATGGCGTTTTTAATGATCATCCTGATCCTTTCAGAGTCAGATACGTAATACCAGTATGTACAGCTTTGTATGAACGCGGGGAAGGCGAGCCCCAGTGCGGACAGACACAAGGCGCCAAATAGCGATATGAAGAGATCCAGCTCAGGTACGGCCGCGGCTATTCCAACTGTAACGTGACAATATATACATTTTATAATAGTAGAATAAAAATATTTGAATTTAATTCATTAGTGTACAATGTGAACCTATATTTCAACTTATTATGACTTTTTACTGTTTTACTGTAGATGTGTTGAAAGACTTATAATATTATAGGTCAATATCATTTTACCAGTAAAGACTGAAAAAATCTAATTGCTTTATACAAAAACATTAAAATGATAAGAAACGGAAATAATCATATTTACTTATTCATGTTAAAATAATCGTATTTTGAAATTGTCAAAATTAAATAAAAGTATCTATGACTAAAAAACAGTTCAACTTACAAGTAACCAGCACTATAAGAGTCCTCAAGACGTATTCCCATAAGAGGCGGTGGTTGCTGTTCAGCAGACGGACGCCGATGTACTCATTCCACAAGATGTCGATGGCCACGTAACAGGCGAGACCGTGGGTGATGAAGATGGCGAACGCCAGGAGACACTGAACCACGCTCGCGAGCCTGGATTAAAATAAGTCACATGAAATATTATTAAAAAAAAATTAAATTAAAAAAATCTTTTATGAAATAGAATTTTGACTAAATAAAATTCAAAGATGTTTCAAATTATATAATGTTTTAATTATATTATTTGATTTTCATCGAAATTGGAACCTGTTCAAACACTCGGTATAATTATCAAACGTCCAGTTAATTTTTTATATAGTTATAGATAGATATATTTACTACGTACGTCTCAGTATCCGAAGGCAAGTTGAGAGTAATGCTGCCAGCTGCCTTGCTACCATATTGTAGGTAACCGAAAAGCCCCATCCCCACGTACAGTATTATGATGCTTATCATAGCACGATTCAAGACTCCAAATTTGCCAACGAAGTCCTTAGGAGTTTTCATTTCATTTTCCAAAGGTAAAATCTGCAAAAAAACTTGAATTATAAGTAAAAAATTATAAAACATATATTTTCAACGTATGTAATTAGTTTATTCGTTGTAAATAAATGCAAAGAAATTACCACTAGCTATGTTAATATTTCCATAAGTTATCGCCACCTATTAGGGCAAAATAATTAAATACGAAATGAAAATGACTAATAAGTTAGTATAAAATATTAGATAATATGATACTGCCACTTGTCATTTAATAAAATGGATACCTACTGAAGTACTTATATTAGAGTAGGTAATAGAGGTAATATAATTTCAATATAATTTACATCGAGAGGCACTTCCATAAAAAAACCTCTCATTGTTCTTACAAATAGACAGACATTAAGAAACAATATTCTTACCACACCAATAGCTTCCAAAGCAAATAGCACGGTGCCAAAGAAGAGTGGGAAGTCTCCAATTTTTCCGGCGGGCAATTTCCCTTCTAAGGAGGGGGTATCTCTGAATATGTAATACAAAATGATTCCGAAACTGACGATGGTCACCGCATTAGCTATAGCCGAGAACGGCGCCAGGTACTTGAGATCCTTAACCCAGTTGATAAGAACCAGAGGCAGAAGGATGTATAACATCACTTCTGTGACGGTAACAGACAGCTTGAAGTGTTCTATCAAAACGTAGTGTATATTTTCGGACACGAAAACTACGTACACGCAACATGTACCGATCTGATATATAAGGAGGAAAGCGTTCACCACGTGCCTGTAACAATGTATAAAAGTATTTTATAGATCTACCGTCATGGGGCAGGGATACAAACGTGCGACTATCGTGTACGCGACGGTTGAAGGTTCAATTGCCTTCATTTGCCCTGGTATGATGGTAAGGGGGGAACGGAGTGTCTTAACACTTGGTTCCTTCTGCTTTCCCTGCTATAAGCCAAAAGAAACAATACTCTTTATTTAATAAAAAATAAACAATAAACAAGTATATTGCTCAGAAATCAAAAATGATAAAATCGGTATTTTTATATTCGTAGATCAGCACTCCTGGTTATGTTAATTTATAATTAACCCGTCGAGAAACGGCCTTCACATTATAATAAACAAACGGGTACGACGTGAATGTTGATGTTGACTTGAAGAACGAAACCTCTAGAGTACTGAAGGGAATTTTATGAATATTATTTGCATACATAGTATATATGTATAGGAAATATACTCATGTATATAAAATCCTTACGTTGCTGGCAAGTAAATGACTGAATCATGAAAACAAGTGAACAACTACTACTCAAATTCTAAAAAAATTATAAACATATAGTCTATTATTTTTTTTATAAACAATTGCACAAATCATCATTCTTATATAATACTAGCGGACGCGCGCAGCTTCACTTGCGTATTTAGGAGTGAATTCTAATAACCCATGAAACATGTGTTCAATGAAATATTTTGAAGAGTCTAAATTTCAAATTTTATAAAAATCGGTGGCGTTTTATAGATTTTTCCAAACAAACTTTCAACCCCTTATTTGCACCCTTAGGGGGAGAATTCTAGAAATCGATGAAACACGTGTTCAATTAAATACTTTTAAAAATCTAAATTTCAAATTTTATAAAAATTGGTGCCGATTTAAATTTTTTTTCATACAAACTTTGAACCCCTATTTCACCCCTTTAGGGTTAAAATTTTTCAAAATCCCTTCTTAGTGGATGTCCAGATTACGAAAGTAAACATCTGTCCAAATGTCATGTTTCTACGCACAGCGGTTACGGCTGTGCGTGCGTCTTACCTCAGTCAGTGAGGACAAGTCCTTTTATATATATCGATAATTACTTTTGTGTATAACTTACGCGGCGTAAGGTGCACAGGCCTTGCACCAGTCGGGGCCTTCAGACAGCGCCGCCTCGGCCGCAGCAGTGTACGTGAGGGAGGGCACTTTCCGCCGCTTGCATAACACGTAGCAGGAGTCCAAGAGCACATGTATGCAGTATGTGCATAGCACCCCGATGACAATGGTTCCGATAGTACCAACTACGTACCCAGATTTAGAGAAGGCATGAGGCATTGCTAATATACCCGTACCTAAACTGCCTTTTAACAAATGCAGGAGAGTTTCTGTGTTTCTGCAACAATACGAGTAAAATAAGTGCGTGCTAAGTATGTCAGTATACAGTTCAGTAGTGTATCTATATTCTACATACAACAAGAGCTGTTAAACGTCTCAACATTTTGAAGTAATCTAAGTCGAGTACTTACTTTTACTCGTAGATTTACATAAAATCAGACTACTTATATATGTAATATCAGATAATATTGCCCCATATCCGCTATTTACGCAGGCATGTAGATAAAACTCTAATACAAACGTTATGTTATATAATGTCTATGATTTACTACTATAAACAATATACATAGTATATATTTTAATATGAGAGCAGTTACCTCTGTAATCATGGCAATGGTTAATAGTTTATGCAAAAACTATTCTTATTTATTATTTTCCTTTATATTTTCAATTCAACACTCATTCTTTTTAATATTTAAATGTATAGAATACAAATATTTTTTTTATCTATCCTTGCGCATACCTTTTTTTATGACTAACTAAGTACCTACATAAAAACAGTTAAATATCATAGTTAGGTTCCGTTTACTTTAGATCATACTTACCTTTTACTGGATATATTTAAAATTAATATCATAGAAGTTATCAGCTACTTAAAATGCAGTGGGAGATAAAGATATCCCGTATTATTATTTTATTAGTCAAAAGTGACACACTGCGGCTTTGCACGGGTGCTCTATGAAAGTACTTATGAAGGTGCTTATGTGGTGTTAGTGTATAGTTTTCTATCATCTTTTTCTATCTATATAATGAGGGATAAAATATTACTGTTCTTAATAACCCTTATAGAATCGCTTTTCTGTCTATATAAGCGTGTCCGTATAAGCGGTAGTCCGTCTGTCAAGACCATTTATCTCAAGATTACGTGAATGTATCAACCTGAAATTAATATCAAATAACCAAATACTGGATAATACAGTACTGGAAGCCCGACTGGTTGTGGGTTCGATCCCCACTCGAGGAAATGAAATATTAATTTAAATTTATATTTTCATTGAGGCAATGCCTACCATGCCGTGTACGGGATACAGCGTGAAGCTGATTTAATTTGTTTTAAAATAAATATTAAAAAAAAACTATAAACTTCGAAGTCAACGCACTCCAAAGATACGAGCCTTTATATATAAATTTTGCCAGTTTGTATGAAATTCGCCGCGCTATTAATTTTTTAAAACCATCAAAGTCATACTATACCTACCACTCGTAGGTTAGGTCATTCCGAATCACTGATATCTCCTTAATTATTTATAAAATTATTATACAGTAAACTATAATTTCCATCTAGATGAAATGCTAAGAGTGACTATTATATTTATTTTCATAAGGATGAGTATCAAATTATAGTATATGAGTAACAAATCTATATCTATAGTATATATCAACGCGGACTTTTTTACACAATATTTTTGGAGAATATTGTTTTTGTGTCTCATAAGGTTGAGTCGGCGCGCGCCATGTATGCGTTAAGCAAACTTATTTTGGGTGACGTTTTCTAACAACAAACTTTGCAAATCGTTGCTTAGCAACGGCGGTTGTAATAAACATGGCGGAATAAATTGCATGTCAAATTAATAACTATTTTATATATTGGTATATATAGAAAATATTACAAATATGAGAAAAAAAAGTATCCGATGTTCATCCCGAGACCAGACAGACAGACAGACATAGTTACTTTCGAATTTATAATATATATATATATATATATATATATATATATATATATATATATATATATATATATATATATACACGAACGAAATTGTGGGCGCTGCTAGTACGTAATAAAGTACCTATCTTACGCTCAGTTGTCAATTGTCATTGGAACAAGCTTCAATAATTCTGATCACGAAACATAAATACTAAAACCTTAAGTTCTCATTCGAGTTGCTTAACCTTTTAGAACCACGAATACAGGAAAATTGTCAAGATGTCGAGGACAAACACTCAGAGATAACAATTACGATCGGGGGTTCCCCGCCGCTATTAAACAAAATATAAAAAGGCTTCTGACGGTAAAACCTACTTGTATGGGCCATATTGGTTATTTCCCGTATAAATTTTAAGATAGTCCTAAATTCCCCACAAGCTTACCTATTCGTGTATTGGCTTACATAGACTAATATATTATACATACATTCTTATCAAAATGAGAAAAAAATGTCATAATAAAGTTATGTAACTTTATTATTTTTTAAATATTTATAATTTTTTACATATTTATGCGAAATTTACAGGGTATTATTAGCTATGCTAATGAAATTATCATCAATATAAAAAAAATACATAAAATATATCTAATAATTATTATAGACAAATGTAAAAAGAATAACTCGCAGTTGGTAGGATTCGAACCTACGCTCCCAGAGGGAAACTGATTTCTAGTCAGTCGCCTTAACCGCTCGGCCACAACTGCTTATCGTTTTTTAGTTATAAACTAGAAATACAACCCTCCCCTTTCAGTTTAACTGCAAATATTAAAATTTTATTAAGAAAACTAAATTCCGACACTAAAAAATACACCTGAAACTGTTATAAGCAAACTATTTAACCTTCTTAAAAAAAATAAACGAAATGCATTTTTAAATATTTTTTACATAATAGCCACAGTGAAATTCAGAGTAAAGTGATCGAAATTCGTATGCCCTAAAGTCTAATATCGCTTAATACTACTTAGAACGTGTTTTTCTTCTAAGCCACACATTTCCTTAAAAGGCAATAAAAAATAGTCTAATAAATTAAATAAGGCATGTTCGTAAGACGGCGATGCTGAGAATAAAACTTTACATTAACTAAAGTTGGCCTTAAAGTCGAAATGGCATCGATATCGGTAACTGAGTATATACCTATAGTACCTCCTCTGCTATGTATGTAAATACTTTAATTTCTTTTTATTGAGTTTTTTTACGTAGCAATGTAAGTAATAGTAAATGTTAAGTTAGAAAAAACCTTACGTCTTTCTTTGTTTTAGTAAAAGCGGAAATGGAATATATTATTTTCAATTTCCTAGCAAAACGAAGAGCAGCGTTGAATTACACGCAACATATGGAAATTAGGCAAGGAACTTGGAACTTTATTTACGCTAGATTCTCTCCGCCTACTCTACTGTAGGAGGAAGATGAAGTAGCTTAGAACATTATATAAATAATAATATTTCCTGGACATTGTCGGTGTATGAAAGGTAGTCACTTCGAATGATCGCTAAGAGTAGTAAGTGACGTGACGCAAGTACGTGACATCTTGGTGATGCGTGACTGCGTGATGCGAAATCAGATAGCTGTTTAATCTTATTCAGCTTTTAGTAACATATACCTCTATTAATGTAACATTAGAGGAAAAATATTTAAGCGACGCAATAAAAAAAACCAGTTAATTTCTTATGTTTGCAGCTTGTACTGATTGTTATATAATTAGTTGAATTTTTCGTCAATTTTCCTATCTTAACAACTCAATAATTTGATAAAAAAAATAAGATAATATAATACTTAATAAATAAAGTGACTATTGAACTTGCATGTAGGTACCGTTTCATCTGCATGTATATATAAGTAATTAAAACTTTGCCTTATGACAATGTGTAATTATAAGAAATAAATATACAACATGAATGAAAATAACGTTGTTTGCGACTTTATAATATTTGTAGGATGAATAGGAAAATCCTTGCAACGCAGGCATGACGCGTTATGGAGGAAATTAGGAAGAGGAAAGCAAAAGGCAGAAGGCTGCAAAATTGCGCATTCATATGAAATGTTTCATTGTAAATTGCCTAAATAAGACTGGCCTAGATAGTACGCATGCATACTCAAAATTTTTAGTATGTCTATTACCTACTCTATAAAAATAATATTTAAAAAATACTCACGTGGTAGGATGTTCTACAACTCTGTTGTCGTAAGGCTCGTATTCTTCTACTTCTTGCACGTTCTTTTCTTTCATATTAACGAGGAAGATGCCTTTGTCTTCCGGCCTTTTCTTCTCATCTTTGACGGGTGATAAGCTGTAGAAGTATATTTAGTAAATAAATATTCACCTAACATTACAACTTATCTTAATTATAGTTGGTGTCGAAAAGAAATCAAATTTGTATTGAATTTAATTATACTCAAAGAGCTAGAAATTTTACAATGAAAATTAAAATTTTCACTCTGGCCGCTTAGATATATAACAAAACTGCACAAAATTATATTAAAAGTCACAAAAAAAGATCAAAATAAATGACGTTACATTCAACTGACTTACTTTGCCATGTCTTTCGATTGCTAGGAGACCTGTATGTTTACATGTATTGATTTATAGACGCTATTGCAACGTCACTCAAGGTTGTATTTTAAGTGATTTGAAAAAATATTTTAAAAATATTACTCCTATTACATCGATTTCTTTTAAACGTTAATTATGAGGTAATACTTATATTTTTTCACACGCTGAGGTTATCAGTGGACTCGAAGTAAATTTTAATACAAGTTTGCGAATATAATGCTAGGTCAAGAAAATCAAGTAACATATAAAAACTAGGTCAGGTGCGTATTTTGGAAATAATTTACGATGCTAAACCTCGTAGTGTTTGATAGATAACAGATGATATTGAAAATCCGCTTTATGTGACCTACTTCGTGGTATTCCGTTACAGCTATAAAATTATTTCACATTATAACTACATATAATTACGTTTTATGTATAGTTATATTTAAACAAACGCTACACAATGACGCATGAATATGGACGTAGGAATAGAGGGGGCCGAATGTACCGTGCCCATCCCTGATTAACTGATTAATCTTGTGCCCACCCCATAAATATTACTACCGAAAAATTTGCAATGAAAAATTGGCATGACCTTACACGAACACACTTCTTCAAAGAATGATTCCAGTTTCCCCTGGAAAAAACTTTAGATATGCCCATGTGCGTTTCTATATACTTATAATTTTATATATTATTATTATAGGCACTTTTCAGTTTGGAAATGTATGAAATTATCGTCAATATAAATTCAAAAAGATACTCATCGACAAATAAAACACAATGGGTAATTAGCCACTGGCGTCAGCAGCCAGTAGCCAGGATCTAGATTTGAATTGATTGACTCATCTATTCATTTTCTGAATTTTATAGTTAACAACAGAATAACTGTAAATAAGTAAACAATGACAGTTTATGTAATTGTTATACGAGATAAACAATAGTATGTATGGAGTACGTAACACTTACTAGAATAGGTCAATGTCTAAATAAGTGAGTGTTGCTCTTATACTTGATTATTTATTTCTTAGTTACAAGAAACTCATTACAATACTTATAAAATAATATTTTATACTCGAGTAAACGAGCTCGAAGTAAAATATAAAGTTATTATACCAATTAATACCTATTCCATTCGTATGTGCTTATATGAAACGAAGTAGGCGGATTATCTCTTTCTCTTACTGTAGGAATTAATCTTGTAGGAAGCTGAAAGTTCTTCGCTATACTATAATTTGTTTAGAGACTATGCGAATGGGGAACAATTTGATTATGATAATGAAGAAATTTTAGAGTCGCTATGAAGTATTTAAGTTCAAGTAGTTAATGTATTAAATAAATATACAAGTATTTACCTCTGTGGCAGAAAATCATCTGGCTCGAAGGAAGGGTTGACCATAGGGCCGCTCTGCCTGCGGGCCCATTTTTCCGCTTCCTAAAACAAAAATAATATTATAAGTTAATAAAAAGCACAGGCAAATTTCGAAGAAACTAAACGATAGAGGCACATAAGTCATTTGTCATACTAACTGTTTATATGAATAATACGTGGTTATTACAATTAATAGTTAATGATAGACTTGTTTCACCGCTAGCCGATACTCCCACGCAATCTTCGAAATGGCAACGGTACGCACCACTCATACTATTTGCACAATGGCGCGAACACTATGTCGATGTCCTCGGATTACTGTTATTAAATTTTTCTATCTAATTCTAATAATTTCTATCTAATTTTTGTATCTGGTATACAAAAAAAGCAGGGAAGGAGAGGGAACCTAGTGTTAAGACTCCACACTTTCCGCCGATCTCCCCCCCCCTCCCCTCTTTCCAGGCCGTCATTGTTATTGTAAGCCCGATGGTTCTGGGTTCGATTTCAAAACGGAGGAATTAATTATTATTTATTAATATTTTCAGTTCTTCGTTCTAACAAGGCAGCGTTGAGCTCCATCACTCAACACGGAATACTCAAAATTATATTCAATTTAAATACTCGAAATCTGTAATTTTGTATAGATTACTTCATACAGGTATCGTATAGGTATATATTAAATCTTATTAATCTTAAAATTAGCCTTTCGTAAGGTATTTAAAATTAATCATAAAATATATCGATACGATAAAATGATACGTGGGTGTTAATGGAAACTATTTTTTTTAACATAAATTTAGTAATGATTTATGTAAACAACAAAGATTTTATGAGAAATATAAAAATAAGTAAAATATGAATAAATGGTTATTTAACTTATTAACATAAATCGTGATGTTTACGCTCCGTCAAAACCTTAACAAAATTACCAAAATATCAATTGATTTCTTAGAAATGTCCAACAACATGCGTGAAGAAGTAATTTAGATGTATTAAGTATATTTAAACTTGTGAGAATTTGAGAATTTTAGATGTTTTTAAAATATGTTTACGTGAATCTGCTAATTTTAGTAAAGAGATGGACGGTTCGTTATTATTAAGAAATTAATTTAAATATTTATTTACACAGATGAGATTCTTGTTATTTGATAACTAAGTATATAGATAAAATATAACTTCTTTTGAATTTAAATGGAAATTGTCTTATAAAATATGGCTTCAAAACGAAGGAACCTTAGATTTCTCGTTAATTTACAATTTGGACAGAGGAAAAACAGTGAAGTTTGCCAATTAGTGCGCTTGTTCTTGCTTTTGATTTACACTAATTAAGTATGGCCTTCATACTGACTGTCTAAGATCGTGGTAGCAGGTTTCGTTATAATATATTTATGTTATAACAAAATATACCTAATATATATGTATATTAAGATCTCTTATAATAACCAAGCGAACATGTACCTATACTATATATGCCTTATGTCTATATATATAAATAAAAAATAATAACATAGTACAATTTACTGTGAATTTACAATATATATGTAAGATTTAGTTAGTTATATAATAAAAAACGCTCTGCAAATAGGATGAAACATGCACGAATTATCCAGTGACGAACTGAATCCTTTAAATGCCTGGAAGTGTTACATTATACGTAATAAGAAACTTTAAATGTAGGTAGGACGTCTTGATGGTGTAAATATAGTCGTTTTTCTTTAAATAAACTCTTTAATATCGCAACTTCGTATCCCGAATGTAGCAGGATACGCATAGGGACCCTTTTATAGGGATTGCGTGGTGAGTGGTGGAATTCAACTCCTCCTTTGTCTCGACACCAAAGCGAAGAAATGACAGTCACACGCATGGGCCCCTACGCAGCGACTGTATTCTTTTTATTTCAATACGAAATCATATATAACTAAACGTCGAAGTTTGGCCAGGCCACCTTTGTCCCGTTCGGGCGGCAGTACCTAACGACTGGCATCCTGTGTGCGAATGTCTCAATTATCAAGCTGGATATCGCAATCACTACAACTAGCCATCTATCCGTATCGTCTATGCGTTTGTACTACAATTGGAGGGATAAAGGCACGAGTTATTATTTTTATTTCCTTCATTGAATGCAACTCGAAGGTGTGACTGTCAATTGTGTCAAATTAAATTAATAATTTAAATTAAATTTCCATCTATTTTAATTGACTCGACATATACGAAAGGAAACAAGAACCACCTGTAATTGAGATGTTTATTTATAGTTTAGTAGGTATCATCGCAATGGCGTAACAATACATTTGTGCTTACACAGTATGTAGAAATGTAGAATACAAAGTGGCTTTTATTGTTTTTAATAGGAATATAGTATACCAAAGATTCGGATATTTTATTTTAATAATAATAATAATAATAATAATACTTTATTGCACTAAAATAAACAAAGAATCAGTAGAGTAACAATAATTATAGAAAGACAATACAAAGTGCAATGGCGGCCTTATCACTAAAAGCGATTTCTTACAGGCAACCATTTGAAAGGACTTATTATATAAAAGATAGCGAAGAGGTGCAAAAAAGTAATAATAAATATGATACTATCAAATATAAATACGTTATTTATCATATAATCATACATACACGGATAAATATACAACAAACATACATACACACATACATACATACAAATATAAACATACATGCATACATACAAATACATAAATATATACATACATGCGTACATATATACCTAGATACACCCAATATACGTATATAGATACAAATAAATAAAAGGATTAAGCAAAAATGTCAGTTTACGTATTTAATTTGAGATAGTGCTGCTTAAGACGCCGCTTAAATATCCCAACCGATTGGGACCGTCTCACTTCCACTGGCAGCTCATTCCAAAGTTTTACTGTCATCACAGTAAAGGAATCGCCATAGCATTTCGTGCGGGACAAAGGTATTGCAAGGAGGTTGTTATTACGGGAACGGAGGGTTTGGGAGTGTAGGGTGTCCGACCCTAGAAACTTGAAACGTTCCTTGAGGTATGGTGGAGTGATAGGATGGTAAAGGACGGTATAAAGGAGTGTGAGGGAATGTAAATAGCGCCTATGTTTTATTGACAACCACTTAAGTTGACTACGGTACTGTGACACATGGTCGTGTTTTCTTAATCCAAAAATAAATCTTATTATAAGGTTTTGAAGGCGCTCAAGCTTACCAAGCAGTTGCTGAGACACATCTAAATAACATGAATCGGCATAATCTAGTATAGGTAGAAGGAGAGTATGGGCTAAAGATATTTTAGTTTTTAAAGGTAAGAGATTCTTCCATCTTCTCAATCTACCTATGGCACAATAAATCTTGCGGCTAAGCTCGGAGACATGAGGCGACCAGGTAAATGTACTGTCCATCCTGATTCCCAAATTCTTAACACTCGCACTAACCTCTAAGCAAACATTGTCCAACATAATTGGAGGAAGAGGAGAAGGTACTTTAGATAATTGCTTAGAGTTACCAAACACGCATACCTGAGACTTATTTGGATTAATTGAAAGCCCAAACGATTTACTCCAGGTGCTGATTATTTGTAAATCTGAATTGATGTTGGTGACTGCGCTAGAGATATCATTTATGGCGGCGGTCGTGTAAATTTGTAAATCATCAGCATATAGGTGGTGAAATGACGTTATGTGCGGAGCGAGAGTGTTAATAAATATGGAAAAAAGAAGGGGGGACAGTACACTACCTTGCGGCACACCAGCGCTGATATGGCACACTGATGAAAGTTTTCCTTCAAGTTTAATGCTCTGTTTGCGGCTGTGAAGGTAAGAAGAAAACCATTCAGTAGCTTTGGAGGAGACGTTAATGGATTTTAATATTGCTAATAGTAAATCGTAGTCAACTGTGTTGAAGGCGTTAGAAAAATCTAACAAAACGAGTAGAGTCACTTGCTGGTTGTCAATACCGTATCTAATATCTTCACAGACTTTATTAAGTGCTGTGACTGTGCTATGCCCAGGACGGAAACCAGACTGGAAAGGAGTTAGGGTATTGTTATTGTGCAGGAATTGATACACTTGTTCATGTACAATGCGTTCAAAAACCTTCGAAAGGAAAGGGAGTATAGAAATAGGACGATAGTTTGCGAAAGATGTTGGATTGGATATTTTAGGAACAGGTATAACAAGTGCATGTCGCCAGGCGTCAGGAAAATCACTAGAGGAAAGAGAGAAGTTAAAGATATGACATAAGGTAGGAAGAATAGAGTTGAGCGTTAGTAGAATCATACGTCGGCTTATGTTATCGGATCCAGTAGCATCAGATTTAATTGATAACACATGCTTACGTACTTCAGCTGCAGAGATAGGAGAGAAGAGGAAGGAATTAGTAGAAGAACTAGAACGTAATGATAGTGAGTGAAGGGTTTTCATTTTAGTTTTGTTATCTATCAAATTGACGGTGGTAAAGAATCTGTTCAGCGCGTCTAAATCCGTGCAGTGATTTAAGGTAGCTGTATTATTAGTACGCCGTCCACCTATTCCCATCACGTTCAGAAATTTCCAAGTTTTTGCAGGATTGCTGTAGTTAATTGACGACTGGATATAATTACGTCGGGCATCTCTGCAACTCTTGTTACATCCGTTCCGCAGTGTTTTGTACCTTTGCAGATTAGCGTCAGTAGGGTCTTTCTTATATTTAGACTTCGCAGAATTACGTTTGGCCATCAGCACCTTGATATCCTGAGTTAACCAAGGGGCAGGGAGATGTTTTATTTTTACTGGCCTCAGCGGTGCGTGAGTATCAAAAAGCTCAATCAAAAGAGAATTAAAAATATTTACCTTGTCATTAACATTATCCGCACTAAATATGCAATCCCAATTAATACGATCGAGATCGCTCATGAACTTGTCACTATCTATATTATTAAAACATCTGCGCATCACCACCGTCGGCTTTAGCTTAGGCGGACGTATTTTATACGATAGATAAACGAGATCGTGATAGGAGAATGCTTCCGCTGACATTTGTCCAAAAGTTGCGAGACGTTCAGTTGATGAGACGATCATAAGATCTAGCAGAGATGGAGTACAACCAGGAAATAAGTGGGTAGGGTTCGTGGGAAGAATGTTTAAGTTGGAACTGTTAATGATATTTTTTAACCGACCTGCACGTGAGTCATTTTTGATTAAGCAAGTGTTAAAATCACCCATAATGATAGAGTGGTCCGCTCCAGGAACATATCTTTCTAAAAGATCCTCAAGTGAGTCAAAGTAATTTATGTGTAAGCTGGGACTATAAAAGACGCCAAGCAGAACTTTAAGAGTGCCAAACAGGACTTCTATCAAGATATGCTCCGAAGAATTTGAGTAGACAGACGGTGACTTATGTAGTAATGAGAAAGGGATGTGACTACGCAGATAAATCGCTACTCCGCCTCCGCCCTTTTCAGTCCGGTCATTACGTATGAGGTGAAAGCCAGGCAGAGCATATGCGGTGGATGGCAAACATGGCTTAAGAAATGTTTCTGAGATAAGTATAGCGTGAATATTTTTTAAGCTGAATGAGTCGAGCATGTCTGGGTAATGAGCCGGTATACTTTGTGCATTGATGTGGACAACATTAAAATTTTTTGGGAAATTGTCAAATTTGGTTTCTAGGAGGGAGCTGAGAGGATCAGAAATGCTATGGAGACTACAATCAGATTCTGTAGAATCGCACTGGTGAAAGTTGTCGCTATTTATACTATCACTACTAACATTGTCATTAGTATGCATAACTACGCCAAACAAAAAGACAAGTGTAGATTCAAAAAAGAAAAAAAAATAAAAATATAAATAAAATGTATAAATATATGTATGTACAAAATATGATATAGTTTTAAATTAATAATACAATAAATAAGAATACTAATAATAATAAAAATAATAATATTCGTAAAATAAGATAAATAAATAATATATAAACAAAATAAGCTTTCCAGAGACAATTATAAATATATATACACAGTAATATGTTAACAGATATTATAACAATTGTAATAAGTTAGTTTAGACTTCATCCACCTGCTGGCAGTGTTTTTTATTGTAAATAAGAGAAAGAAAAAGAAAAAACAAAATAAATAAATAAATGATTAACGTGTAACGAAATAGGTTTTAGTGAGAACTTTGTTACGCCATCTATGGTCATACAGCTGCTAAGTGTCAGCTGTCATTGTGATATTTGTTTACGAAATACAAAGTAGTAAACGTTATCAAAACATTGTGGGTACAATAACAATTTATATGAAGAGAGTTATATATAAATATAAAGGTATATACAAAAAAAAAAAAAAAAAGTTAATAATTATATAAGCAAAGAGGAGAGTACTAAAGATATATGTGAAAATAAGAAATAAATAAAATAATAAAAAAAAAACATAAACAGAAGTTACTTCTTCACGATTCTCTTTGCGCGGGCGACCTGTTTGGCTATAGCTGGATTCTTGACCGTAGCAGGAGCAGGGTTGACTTGACCTCGGGCATCAGGATTGGGAGTGATCTTATCAAGCTCGGAGCACGAAACTACGCTATGTCGCTTGCCTTCTGGACCAATGACAATTATAATTCCATCCTTTGTCCAACACTTAGAGATTCCGAAGCGTTGTCGCGCTGCCATGAATGCTTCGTGCCTGGATTTGGTTAAAAATTCGGAGATAGTAATACCAGTGCTTTTAAGAGAGGCCTTAGAGTACCAAATTTGATTCCTCATAGACTGGTCTCTAAGCTTAAGCAAAATGGGTCTAGGATTTCCTGATGAGATTTTCCCCAGGCGCTGGCATCTGCTGACATCATCAACAGAGAGATCTGGAACTTTCAGATGTTTGGCTAGGACTTGGATCACCTGCGAGGCAGTGTCTTCTTGTTTATCCTCAGCAACGCCATGCACTAACAAGATTTTTCTTCTGCTACGCATTTCAAAATTATCATACTGTTTAGTAAGGAGTAGAACTTGATGTTGGAGACCCTCAAGAGCGTTCAACACAAAAGATCTGAATAAATTGAATTGTACTGCTATGGTTGCCGTTGGACTTGCCGTGTTATGTGTTGAATTCAGTTGTTTTTGAAACTCTGCCATTTGGGAATTGAATTGTTGTGTCAAATCTTCTATGGAGTGCTTGATAGATTCCATTATAAACACTTAAAGTTTAATTAAAAGTGATTTTCACCAAGGTCACACAAGGTCAGTAGTTTTGATGTTATTCTTATAAATTCCTGGATATTTTTATAGGATAATCACTGCTGGCAGGTAAGTAAATTTAGTTCATAACTTTAATGTATTAAATTATATGTAGAAATAAGTTTTAAAATAATTAAATTTAGAGAGCTCCACAAACAGCTGTTAATACTTTTGCACCTACCCACCGAAACTTACTATATACTTACTATATATATATACTATATAATATACTTTTGAATTTATTCTAGATCCTAATCTAGACCTAAGACGAACACGTGTTTAAATATTTCTAAATGTTAGTCAGTATCTCGCATATAGCAAGCGGCGTTCAGTGGGAACCTAGTGTTAGGACAATCCGATCACCACTTACCGTCGAATTTAAAAAAAAACATGCGTGTGAAGTGGTGAAACTTAACGCCGTGCTCTTTCATGTTACCAGAGCGAGGAAGTGAATATATTAAATAACTCATTTACTCGAGTGGGAATCGATCCCAAAACCGCCGCGTTTACATTCACACGGTGTGCTACTGCCACTATTAGGTTCCTTAAACATGTTGCATAATAAGTACTTAGTCTTGCCATAAAATAAATATTATTATAAAAAAACAACATAGTTATATTATAGTGCGCATGCAATGGCTTATGATTTTTTTTTATTTTGAGATATGTTCTACTATATATTTTTTTGTTAAATATAGTATATATAGCTAACTAATATACATATATAATTTTGATAGGTTTCAATTCATGGGGTGGAATATAAAAGCGCCTCCAAAAATTAAACTTATTTTATAACAATAAGATAGCCATGCTTAATTTCATTTTGATTAAGATCTCTATAATAGATATCTATAATAGATATCTATAATAAATATTCAGAAAATAATCTTTTACGTTGAAGGACCCACCTTCACCCTCATAACTCCCTTACTGTAAGGGTAAGCGACAAAAAAATTGTGTATTGCTATATTAAAAATAATTCATTAGAAGCCTTTTGTCGCAAGTCAAAAATAGTGTTGCCATTACGTAACTACAATATACCCATAAAGGTATATTGTAGTTACGTAATGACACTATTTTTGTTGTTCATATGAAAAGCTTAATTCAAAAAAATTAAATAAAACAAACACAGGTAATGTAATCCCTTACCACATTTTTTTTAGACAATAGACATTTTTTTTTAGACAGACATTTTTTTTTGACGTAATATATTTATTTTGAATATTATCAGTCACTATACATACTGTATTCCTAAAAATAATAATATATCTATCTACATCAATTGACATTTGATTCTGTAAAAGGAAATTACTAGAACTTGACATGTTGCAAAACTTGAGCAAACAGGATTATTTGAGTAAACATTTATGACTAGGTATTGGCTAATCCAATTAAACTAACCGATATGGTGTTATTCAAATCTCTGTGACACATCCAGGACATTTGCCGCGTTTCTCATATTTTAGAGACCTGTCGTGGCGTCGGGGCACAAAATGTACACGCGAGTGTAAACGCCACTCGAGGCGAAGCGCGGCGTTGAGTTCCGCTATCCGCCGTGTACGGCATACAGCGTGAAGCTGATTTGTCCATACCTATATTATAAATTAGAAAGTAACTCTGTCTGTCTGTCTGTCTGTCTGTCTGTCTGTCTTTTACGCAATCAGGGCCAAACCGCTAATTTAATTGTGATAAAATACTCATATAGAGATAAGATTGTAAAATGTTCGATATATACCAATATATTAAAATACTTATTAATTTGACATGCAATTTATTCCGCCATGTTAATAACGACCGTTGTTGCTAAGCAACGATTTGTAAAGTTTGTTAGAAAACGTCAACCAAAATGAACTTGCTTAACGCATCTCTCTATTGAAAATCGAAAATAATTTCATAAATATATTTAATAAATATTCGTACAGTTCAAGCGGGCGTAGCCGCGTTCGGGTCCACTAGTATTAAATAATAATGATATTATTTAAATACATACCTACACAATCTTAGTATACTTTTGTATTCTTAACATCTTGAAAATAGTTTAAAACCTTACTTGATTGAAAAATAGTCCACAAAAGCAAGAACAACCATTATTTTCATAAATGACTAATTGAACTAACGAATCATTGTAAGCGAATTATTTAATACAAAAGAAATTGAAAAATAAATATTTAAACATGTGTTACGCGAGATATTAAAGTTAAACGACGACGGTCAAACAAACGAGTATTTGCTTGATACTCGAAATACCGAGCACGTACATCACCTAGCCGACGCTTCGTTAGTGGAAAATAACTAAGAATTTGCGTTCTAATTACTATATCTTTACCTTGTTGCAATTATCCGTAAGGAAAATCGACATTAAATATTTTATAACGACAATGGCGATAATTTATGTTATTTGTAGTTTCTTTTTAAAATTATATGTTAAACAAAATGTATTATACAATTAATAACGAATTTTATATAATAAGTCCTTAAAGTAAATATGGTATTAGATTATAATTTCTGAAGGACATTCGGATTGAAAATTATAAGCGATATGTTTCAATAGAAAAAAAACTTGTTTATTAGTCTCTTCTTAAAGCTTACACCTAAGTATAAAATAGTGTATTAGTGTTAGAACTCTACGTAATTATAATAAGTGATATATATATATATATATATATATATATATATATATTATATACCCAATAACAAAACTTCACATGAGTTTCCTTCCAATAAGGGCCGTTGCAAGCAACTGGCCCCGATTGACACAATTCCATTGCTTTTATAATCTTTTTTACCTACATCTATCCTTTTTCACACGAGTTTGCTAAGACTAGATTAAATGAAATTAAAATATAATGACACGAAATGGAATATAATATACCTACATAACTAATTGCATGTATGCATATTGGGTATTTCTAGTTTTACGTTGTAAACATATATTGCAATAGGTTTTTAATAGATCAATTACTTATCTACATTGCCTATACATACGTCTGTCATAATGTAAAAAATCGTACGCATTCAATTATTTTTGGTATGAACGCTCATAGCATCGGCGTTTATAAGCGAAATTGTTAAACGTTAGTAATATCTTAAAATACAAATCCTAGGTTGGATTTACTCCAAAATGGAGTACACAATATTTTCGAATTTATTTCAATGTTTTTAGGGATACCAACATAATTAAAGGTTCCAACAGCCTCCCTAAGACTTAAGCTTAATTGAGAATCATTAAAAACATTAAAACCCACTAAATTCTGTTTACTGTTAATTATTTACAAACAAGATGAACACTATACGGATTTCTAATTTAAGCTTCATGATTCAGAGTCGTATATACTCGTGTTTAGAAGACTTCAATTCGAAGGTCTAATTTTAAAATATATCTTTATTTTAGCCGTGCCTACTTCCACAAAGTTGACATTACATAGAATCACTCACTGTAGAAAAAATGTTAGTAATTTTGAGGCGGCAAATTAATAATAAATGATTATGTTATACGCTAACTCAGTAACAACCAGAGTTGGTAAACTACTTTTTTGTCATACTATTTTGTTTAATTTTCAAAATGTTATATTAGTTATCATAAATTTAAGACTCGAGTTCTTGATTTTTACGTGAGTATTTGATATGCATAGAAATAGATGAATAAAATAGTTTTTAAATATTGATAGCCAAATATTTTAAGTGTTTTAGCTGTTACGTTTTTTAGTAATTGTTACTAAATTTTTATTTTTACGTTATTATTGTTTAAATATACACAGACATATACATATCTAATAGAATAGATTAGGCACCTAGGTATCATAGAGAACTTATCATTGAAATTAAAAGTGGACTCCGACCTAAGAATTCCTATCAGAAGCCATAATATATATATAATGTTTATTACTCCCGGACTTATCGCGAAATGATAATTTAGAGACTATCGACTTTGATGTCATAAGAATACTTGTTTAAATTGTAGCAAAAACTTGCTCTACTCTACCGGTCCGGCTCTTATAAGATGACCAAAAAGCGGCTTCGTTACATCTTCGAACGTGAATTAGCCTATGTATTAATGATATGTGTAAGCTATAAATACTGTATAGTTTCATCTAAATTCGTTCAGTAGTTTTCGCT
Organism: Heliconius nattereri; assembly: GCA_013403645.1. Taxonomy (NCBI): domain Eukaryota; kingdom Metazoa; phylum Arthropoda; class Insecta; order Lepidoptera; family Nymphalidae; genus Heliconius; species Heliconius nattereri. The sequence continues at coordinate 60,940 of JAAIXI010000202.1, forward strand.
TGAAAATGGAACAAACAACCATCCTCACAAACTTCTCTAGTATTTGAAACACTTTAAATAAATCTAAAGAATAATAATCTCATAATTAAATCCAAGCCTCGGTACTTTTGCACAGTATTGTTTATATTAATTTCAAACATAGAAACTTGCGTTATTCTATGATTGAAGATTTTATCAAATAATATTAATATACTTATAAATAATTAAAATATAAGAAGACAAATATGAATAGTCACTTTTAACGAGACATTTGACAAAAGTGACGTAGTGCAGAGCGTATGCTCGCCAAGTTTCGTTTATTATTCAGCATTACAGCATAAAATTGAAAAATATTCTAATGTGTTTTTAAGGTTCTTTAATTTTCGACATATATAGGGAAATAATATAGGGCATAAGGGGGCGTGAGGCACAACTAGGCTCCCCACTCCTCACCTCAACACTTACTCGTACAATGAACTATGTCTAAAAGAATTTTGTTTTTACTAATAGGCAACTATTTTACATCCGCCTTAAATCCACCAGCGGCGGCAAGTATCATTTTCATTTTTTTAAATTTACTTATTTCAATACTTTATCACACCATTATTGATATAAATTAACTAAAACACAAAACGAAAAAACAAACATAAATTAACTTAAACAAAAAACAGAAAAAAAAAACAAATGAAAAATGGTGTAAAGGCGGCCTTATCACTCACAGGTGATCTCTGGTGAAAATATGTTAAAAAATGTTTTTAGTTTTTTTCTAACTAAGCTCATACTATACCCCAATGTCATTAAAATTAGCAGAGTAATTACAGACGGTATTTCTTAAATTTATCTTCTATTTTACCCGATGCGAAGCGCAAAGAAATTTAGACAAAAGTTTATATATGTATAAAGAAAAACTTAAAAGCTATCAGTCTTTGTCTAACAAGCTAGACATAGCCAATCGACGTCAGTACGCCGACGCAGCGTTAACGTAACGCGACGCCGGCGCCTGCCAATTTAAATTCTTGCTTTCTGAAATTCTGTAAATCACCAAGGTTCAAAATTTACCAAGCAAGTTTCTACTTCTCTATATTATAATTATTACATAATATTTAGTTTCAAATTATTTCTAAGCTGTGTACCTTTGCAAGGTCGAAAAAATGTAAGCATATCTGTATATTTATGTTTTTACATACTTATTTGATAATTGAAAACTATTTATCGGTGATAAGTGACAACTAATGTATTGTATAATTCAATTTAAATAACAGTTATGTTTATTTAGGTGATATTTATAATAAGAACATAGAAAAAATTAAACAATATATATTATGTACTTGCCAGTATAATATATACTGTCATCGTTAAATAGTCTTAGCCAAACATCTGCTTACACAGCCTGTGAGGTTTACATACAAAAATACCACCAACTAACAAACAGATATATAGACAAAGATTAAGGGATCTATGGTGTGTGACCTTGAGAAAACATCTAATAAAAATATCGCCGAAAGATAAATTATAGATAATCAATAGTATTTATGGGAATGTGTTAATATATTTAAGTAATGTGCAGTTGGCGCAGTGCCAGAGACAGAGTTGGAGCTGCATCTGCCGTTTAGCATGTACATACATGCACATGCATCTCTCTTGTCCTTACCACATCAGCACGAGGCAGTAGCGTGCTGTCTATATGTGCTGTCTATTGATTGTGACGGTTATATTCGACGTTTTAGTCATAAAACTAAAAAAAATATTAAACTTATGTAAAACAACTCAAAATTTCATATTTAATATTTATTATTAAATATAATTAATAAGTCAGATTTTTATTTTGATAACTTTCTTTACATATTACTTGAAATATGTTCCTTATATCTCGCGCCTCGGCGCGGTCGGGCCCAGCGGTTAGGGACCGTTAGCTCCCTTAGAGTAGTCTAATTTGTCCCCAGTCGCGACTTCATGTCGCGGCTGGTTTGCTTAGCATAGGTGAAATCCCAGTCCGCTCGACGGCCGCAAGCCGAGGTTCGAGTCCCGCAGGGGGCGCCCTTACAGTCGTCGACATCCTCACAGGCAGCCACTTAGTGCTTGCATTTCTTCAGGGACAGAGTACCCTCTTCCCTACCCAACCGGTGTCGCTGTAAAAGCCAATAAGGCTAATAGCATTATCCACATGCTCGAAAATAAAAATGTTCCTTATATTCTCAACATATTGTAGTTTTCAAAGATAATTTATTTATACTTTGTATACGTTATATGTATACGTATATAATATTTAATTTAGCATAAGAACGACATCTTAGGGTTTTTATGGTCATTTGATTCGATGGTTCGATTTCCAATCAGAAGAATAAATTGTTTTTGTTTTCCCGCTCCGGTAAGACCAAGCGTGGCGTTGAATTGTAACCTTAACTTAAAAAATTGAGTGGAAAGCGAAACGAAGAACGGAGAGTTTTGATACTAGGTTGTTTATGCCTACCACTTGCAAGTTCCAATGACAATGAATGGTAAAGAGAATGCCACGGCCTATGAAGTCCACGTAAATGCATAAAACTTTATGGGCTAACTTTACGGGCAGCCAACAGATAATGAAAAAAAACAGTTATAGAGGTCGTTAATCTTTTTGGTGTAAATATTTTATTTTGTTTTCAAGTCAAGTTTTTACGTAAAATTTATTACTAATATATACCTACAAGATACAACTGCGTCGTTTATTTCTCATTTACATATAAAATCATCTTAATTGCGTAATAGTAAAGATTCCACACGTTTCCAAGTATCTTATAAGCACAATATGTAAATAAACAGTAAGGACACTTTATTTCCGATCTGCATATTTAAATACCTATAAACTAATACGATTCTTGTCTTATCTAAAACTCTTTTTTAAAAAATAATAAATGATCCATTATTTCATTCTTTCTTAAATGTCTCCGCAAATAATACAATATAAGCTTGAAGTAAGACGAACCGAACGTAAAAAAAAATATTTAAAAGCTTTTAGGAAACTGTAACAGTAAGGATTTTGTCATAATATTATGCCAGCTTAGACTAGTGTATCTTTATTACAATTTATACACGATTAAAAGCCTCAGAAAGTTCGTAAATTTGAGAAGTGTTGGGATAATTTTGGAGTCATGGTCTCTCCAACTGGAGAAGCTCGAAGCTCTTACTGGTCAAAAGCGTCTTTCGTTGTAATACTTATCCTAGACAGTTAAAGCTCTGAAATTTTGCAGGAACTTTGTGGACGACCCAGCGAAGTTTGGTGATAATTGTAAATGTAGTTTTTGAGTAAATGGTCAAAATGTGTCCCATAGAGTTATGCTGTGAAACGTTTTAAAATTCACCCGCACAGATTAAACTTTGATTAACCCAAAACCAGCAAACAGAAAAATTCGTAATAATTTCGCAAAATAGCTTCGCTCAGCTCCACCCGCCGTACACAGTATATGGCGGATCCTAGTAATTAATTACGTACTAAGAAATTTTTCTTTTACACAAACAAGAAGACAAAAAAGGATACATAATTGTAACATTCGAAATATGTCATAGAATAAAAAAAATTACAGAAACAAATAATGTTCATAAATATTATAGTTTCACCGTTGATCGTTCCTTTCACCGCTCCTTGTCCCGCAGGGGGAGGAACGCAGAAATTTTCCATCAAGACCGGTTCCCCGCGACGACCGGTCTGCCTCCTCTATGGGAGCACGTGGTGTCGCTATTGCGTCGTACTGCGAGACGGCGTCGTGTGAACACTCCACCAAACACATCAGCTCAACCACTTTCAAATCACTTCTTTCGACATATTTAATTACATTAGGTGACGCTCTTGCGTAATTACAAAACTTTGAGGGTAAAATGTATGTGCAAGTTTAATTTAATTTACTATTGAAGTGGAGTCGTATATTGTTGGATATAGGTAACGTAACACTTGTTAAAATAAATAAAGATTATTTAAATAAATGTAGAACTAGCATATTGTAGAGATTTTAGTACCTATACATATCATTAGACCATCTGGATCTATAAGGTATCTAGATAGCAAACTTTTCTATTATGCCTAAGTTCTCTTAACGATATAAATATCTAGTACATCATTGAGCAGAATAAACTATTAAACCGAAATTCATTGTAAAGGAGTTGATCTTTTGTGATTCTTAATATCCTTAGGATTCTGCTAATGCACATTATTAAAACTACATAAGTAATATAATATCCATAATAATATATTAATTTGTCCATATGAGTACTTTTCAATATTTCCGATAAGAATATTTTATAGAAATATAAACCTTAAGTTTGAGCCTCAAATGTAAAAAGTCATCAAAGGCGACGTCCGCTCGACGCTAGATGCTCGATGCAGCAACAGGTAAAATGCACGACCAGTAAAATCCGCATGTAACCGGTCCGACCACTCAGATTGTAGGTTGATTGAGCAAAATGAGATGCTATTGCACGCCAATGCAATTGCTCAAATAATTAACATTTATATAATTGTCGTACATTTTTTATTTTAAATTTATATGTTTTAAATATAAAACAAAGTAGTAATAAATGCATAGCAAAAGTTAAATAAAGCTTTAAGATATTGACATAATTGTGTAATTTATAGATCTGGAATGTATCGGCCGTCATGACAATGTATCTAAATTTTTGCTCTAAATTTCAATATAGAAATAAAACTATACAAATGTAAATTAAAGTGAGAAATATCCCCGATACAACAAAACACATGAAGTTACAGGAAATAGTAGTATATGTTATATTTCCTGTGCATCATAATTATTTATTTTCATTAAATAATTTAAACGAAATTGAAGTATTATTATTTTGGATATGCACCATAGATAATATTTCAAGACACTTTTATAAAAAAAAATACGAAAACCCTATTTAAACATTTAGCAAAATTGATCCTTATAATATTTTATTTACATGAAAATTTATTTATTTTTTTCTTAAGTACTGACATCCTACAGGAATATAGGATTCGCCGACTTACGGAACAGGTTATTCCCAAGTATCAGATAACAAATAAGTACTAACGTGAGCTCAAATGTATATTAATCTACAGGAATATCCATTTGTGAAATATATTCAAATATTTTTTAAATTTTCTATATAGATATTTTTATACAATAATTGTTGCATCCAAAAAAAGGAATTATAGATGTGTTGAATTTAAATGTGTTGAAATGCTTTAAATATTGTCAGATAGAGCCTTGAATACATTCTGCCTTTCAACATTGACTGGGATAAAAATAATTATAAGAAAACAAAAAAACCCGACTGCATAAAAGTAAGAAGGAAAAACAAGCCCAATAATTATTTAGGTTTATCAGTCGAGACCTATTCTTCAACCTTCACAGGAAGCTTCAGCGATATTTTTTTTTATTTTGACAATATGGCGTCCAATTGTAGTTAAGTTTTATTTTTATTATTGTCCTATCTTAAGCGATGGTCGCAAAGTTGACATGAATAGATTAATATGAAAATGAACATTTAAGTTTAGTCTCTACAGCGCCACATACATACATACTGATAAACAAATTACTCTCCTTTGTGTCGCGCTGTCGGGTAAAAAAATACAATTAATACCTATTAATAATTTCATTATTTGACAAAATGATTACGTTATAGTTGGTCACTAAGATATATGTATATTTTAACACTACTCGTACAATATACGACTCCTTTGCACACGATAGTCCCGACAAAGTCGATTTACTTATTTAGCTCCCAGACTAGAGGAAATGCCGCTATACGTGCGTACAGTTGAGGTCACCAGGTTATCATATCATTTTATACTTCGATCGCTATTCAAGGCCAAACATTTGTGACTCATCGCGTAAATGCGTTGAGCCATATTTTTTTTAGGGTTGTACTTTTTTAAGGAACAAAGGAACCCTTATAATTGTCTGTTTGTCTGTCTGTCAACAACCTTTATCTCAGGAACCCGTGGCCGCATGATTTCTTGATTAATATGTTTTTTATTTCTATATTTATTCAGAAAAAGAATGGCCGCTTGTACCGCAAAAAAGTAGGGAATCAAAATTCATAGGGTACTTTCGATTGCCTTAGAATTATGAAATTTGGCAGCTAATAGCTACAGATAGTAGTAGTTCAGAAAAAAATCTGCATCCTATACATTTGTGGTTAAATCTTAAAAAATAATAGCCTTAAATAGCAAACAACGCATATTTTGACATTATAAAGAGAATCAAAATTAATAGGGTATTTCCGATGAAGTGAAACTTATAAAAATTGTGCTAGGTGCTCTACAGGATACTCGTTCATAAAAAAATGTGAAAACTATACATTTTTCGTTAAATCCTAAAAAATAATAACCTTAAAAGTGGGGGCAAAATTTGGCATTTAAGTCGCTACTTTATGTGAAGTATTAGATGATAGGGCTCTGGTCCTACTGACTAGACTTCAGCTAAATCTGAATTTCGATACCTCCGAATTTTTGTTCGGAACCCTCGGTGGGAGTTCCAGACTCGCGCTTGTCCAGTTTTTAATATATTTTAGTTATATTTAATAAAATATAAAGGTTTTTATATAAAGTTAAGTAAAAACACACCTATGCTAAAGTGCCTACCGATATCTCTAGCTAATTATGAAGCATGGCTTCCTATAAATTAGAACATTTAACAAAAAATATTAAAGAACAAGAGGAAATACCCGACATGAATTGTCTAAAGAGATTGTGTCATCAAGTTTCCTTATAGTTTACAAAAACATTCACGTATAAATAATACCCGTATGAAGNATATATATATGTATGTATATTTGTATACATATAGGTATACAAATATTATTATGGACATATGAATTAAAATTAACACATTAAAAACTATTTTACGGCCAAGTAAAATTTTGTAATACTTAAACAAATACAAGCGATGTTAGTATCTATGTATATATGTATATGTTTTCCATTCGGCAATCTCAAGTGCGCCCAGGAGGCGCGCCTAGTAGCATAATATAAATACCAACGTAAGCCGAGCTATTGTTAACTCATTCATCAGTGTAAGTAGAACGGCGTGGGCAGTCACAACCCGTATCCTCTAGTACACATGATTTTTGTACTTAATATGACCTAGTATTCTGTTAATATGGCTGTTTTAAATATCAAGATTGTGTACTTAGGAAATGATTCCTTCTATGATATTTGTTACATACTAGGCGAAAAAGGCGAAAGGCGAAAAACTTCGCTAGTAATTTGTGGGAAGAAGAGGAAGACAACGATTAAAATCCACGAAAACGAAATTATAAATAATTCGTTTCGTTTAAATTATAAATAATTTAAACGAAAAATTACGAAATTTGCTATAAAAACCCCGTTTTCATGGCTTACTAGAGGATAGTATTTATGTCACAAGTTATATATGCCTTTCTAATCCTGTCCATAATACATCCAGTTGCGAATGCAGCTCAGAGGAAGTGACAATCTTTATCTTAACACTTTGCACTGCATTGAACTGGAGTCAAGCAATTGAAATCAATTTAAATACAATCTCAGATTTTTTGTATCGTAATGGGGATAAAATATGAATCTATCTATATTTTATCTTTTATTATTTCTAATGGGTATTTGTAATAAATACACGTTATAAATTGTTATAATTATTTTACCTCTTCGCCTACGACGCGGAAATAAACTAGTTGTCCTTCAGTTGTACTAACGATAATCATTCTTCACAATAGAGCATTGATTAATATCTTTATGGATTTTTTAGTCTTTGTAGTGAAAAATGAAAAATAAAGTGGGCTTTTTTTCCACTTTAACCCAGGGAAATCCGGGAAGTAAATTCATTTCATACCTACAATTTCTTCAAATTGTATAACTATTTGTTTTACATAATTTCTTTTAGTAATCAAATATTTGCTTCTAGTCGTCAAGTTGTCATTATGTGATTACTTTGCTGAGCTTATGATGATAGGAGACTCAACTCCTGAATGATTGGGGAGGAGGGAAGGGAGAATATTATAATATTAAAACATAAGGCTAGCGGTGTTCTATCAAATTATGAAGCTTAAGTTACCTTGCTCGCATTAACTTGTATAATAATTTCAAATACAAGGCCCATACTAAAAGTAGGCGCTTACCTACGACAGGGTGCCAAGTACAAATCAATTTAAAATCTATTTAAGTGTTTAAGGAGAAGATAAGATTAGATAAAGTTTACACTTGTTTAAAGTAAGATATGCGTAAGTGTTTTATAAAAATCATAGCTAAATGCTTATAAACGTTTTTTTGAGATTTTTCAGCTTCTCACTGTAATCCACATGTAGCAGAATAGGCAGAGGGAGTCTAGTGTTAAGATACCAGAGCAAAGAAATGAAAATATTAAATATTTCATTTCCTCGAATGGTAATCGAACTTACATCCTGTCGCGTTTACAGTTACACGCTTGTGCCCTGCGCCAGACTGGGCTCGTCGTTTTCGAATAATGTTTTAACATTCACTAAATATTATTGCAATAAGTTTGAAATTCACTATTAGTAGGCACTTGAGTGCAATTGATTAGATTCTGTCTGATGTATTGTAAATAGTACATAATGAATTCGTATTGTACCTTGTACCGAGTTTAGTACGGTAGGTCGGTAGGTATATTATTATTGTTCTTGTTATTAAACTAAAAAAAATAAGAATTATGTAAAACCTGCAAAAAAGTAGTGTCCCCATAAGTAGTGTCTTTTTTCATAAAAAAATGTTCTAGGTGAAACGTGAGTATAATTAACTGTAAAACAATAAGAAAACAAAAATACTTAATTTAAATTATAATATGATGTAAAAACAACAGTTTCACGCTGTATCCCGCACGCAGCAGGATAGACAGCGGGTACCTCGTATTAAGATTATTTCTTGATCTTTGCCATTCTTTCATCACTCATTCGTTTTACGTGCCCAAACCATCTTAGCACGTTCTTCTTCATTCTCACTGTGTCATCCTCGCCAGTTTTATAGGAGTAGTATTATAATAAAAATAATTATACTTATAATAAAAGTATATTAGTTATTAATCTGTTTATATATGAATAGAATACAACGACACTACATTCAGTTAGTTTCTCATGCTAAAATTAGATGGAAGAAGCCCAACAAATCTTATGTTATTTGTGTTTTCCTCAGGGTCTGACGTATTCAAAAATAACATCACTTATTGAGTGTAAACAAGTGCTGTAACGTCACACTAATAAAACCAATCAATTCAATCGAAACAACGTCACTGGACGCAAGATGCAATAACAAAAACCTACAATTAATAATTTAGAAATCAAGAGCAAGGTTGGATTATTAGTCATGTCAATAATTAATAACACGTAGGGGAAGGACTTGCATCAGTCTTTAGTCCACTATTGAACTAACATGTTATATTATATATCTAAAGATATTATGTATTTATGAAGGGTAAATGAAAACTCAAAGAAAAAGCCCACTCTGATATTGAAAACGTAGTCGAGGACATACTAGGTAAGTGTATAATACTTACTTTAAGTCTTAAGAGCATTGGGTGATTTGTCAATTAAGATGTTGGTAACGAAAATATAGAGGAATCCTATCCTACCTTAGGACATATTGAAATTTTCATGAGGGGCTCGTAGTATTAAAATTAATTATTTAATAAGTATCCCTAAACCCATAATAGACTTTAATTTTAATTAATAAATATATAATTATTTACTTTAGTGACCCCGTTACGCCCCCGCTTCCCATACTTAATAGGTACAAACTAGCGAATAATTTTGCTTTGTATTATTTATTTTCCTTTTGATATGATGAAAATATATGATATTTGTTAAAGAATAAATAACATGTACAACACTCATCATTATTTACTAATATATTTATTTATACTTTAAATTGTTTAATTATAAAATACTTAAAAGTATATTTTTTTATCTAGGCCAAAGGAGGCTTCAAAATTAGTGTATGTACTTTTTATTCTTTTACGTTAATACTCTGAAAGTAATTTGATAAAAATGTATAGAAATTTAAAATTTTCAATTTTAACACGCAACACATTCACGCTGTATCCTGCATATAGCAGGGTAGGAAGAGGGAACCTTGTGTTATAACACTTCGTTCCCCACTTTCCGCCGAATATTTTGAGGCATTGTGCGTTGAATTTGTGTGTTGGCAAAACCTTAATCCTTGTTACCAGGGCCAGAAAATGAAAATATTAAATAAGTCATTTTCCTGAAAGGGAATCGAACACACAACCGTCGCGTTTACAGTCACACGCTTGTGAAACATACATTTTAATTATAAATCTCATTTACAAAATGATTATTTCGCTCAGCTACTAATCGCAATGCAACAGAGAATAGACACATCGCTTAGCTATACATATTATATTGTGTAAAATATAAACAATTATGTCATTGAAACTATAAGTTAATTTATAAGCAGAAAAATAAAATAAAATTAATGAAGTAAGCAGCAAGCCGTACTACTTACTATCTTAACCTAATATCCCCCATTAGGTAGTCCCCCAAAGGCAGAAAAACGAGTCGATCTTACACGCGGTATCTTTTAAGTGTTCCTCGATAGAAACGAACTCCATATATGCAATTAAAAATAGGTAATTGAATCTTTTTCAATTACTTTCTACAATGTCTACGTCATTAAACAACACTTGGAACATATCGGCTAACTAAAGCGAATAATACTTATCGAATCATATAGCTTATTAAATTATTTGAAGTTATTATTACAATATTTGTTTGGAAAGTGGGGATTAAGATGATAACATACCAACCTTTTTGATACTATCAACTATAACTAAAAGTTAAAATAGGAAAAAAGAGGGAACTTGTCAGGTTTTTCTTTATATGAAACGAATTATAATTTACGCGTGAAACATTTTAATTTTAATATAAGAAAAGTTTAAATATTTAGTTAGTACTTATTTTACATCTTTTCTGAGATAAAAAACAAAGCTCATAGCTAATTACAGCATATCTATATCCTATCCTATCCTATATCTTGTAAAACAAAGTCGCTTTTCGTGTTTGTCTGGCGTTTCTAACTCTTCTTCTAAACCACCCAACGGATTTGATGCGGTTTTCACCATTAGGTCGAGTATTTTTCAAGGAAGGTTTATATATAGTTTATTATTTGTACATTCTTATGTAAATTAACATACATACGATAAATATGTATAAAGTCCTACCCGTTGAGACACTTTCGCGCATGCGCTGCTTTAATGGTAAGTACTACATGAAAATAATGTACTGGAGTATTGTTCCTCTTAATAAGATCTACAAAAAAGTCCGCGACAGCATTTTCGTATCTTTTAAGGATAACGTGTAGTGATCATATTTCTGTCTAAAAATTGTAATTTCAATATATTTTTTATTGTGAGGGATATTTTTCCATAATGGTATTAATCCTTATCCTTTAAAATATTTATTAATTTTCTACTTTAAACGAAGATAAAATTTGTTATTTACACTATTTCGAAATTGCGAATAGTTTTAGAGAAAAACGCATTTAATTGTTGACACATCACGCCGTTGACGCATCAGCTGTATGTTACTCAAGTTTCACTTATCCCTTACTCTCAGCATATAAATAAGTATATTAGTTACGTTGGCCATTTAATGTAGATCAAAACTGTCTTTTACTGTTTTTCATTTTAATAAGTACTTTAGAAGTTGTTACAATATCAAAAAATCCTTGCTGCGAAACGGCTTATACAAGCGCGTCCCCTGCGCCCGCCTAACACTATAAATAACCTAACACGCATCGGTGGTTCAGTGGTAGAATGCTCGCCTGCCACGCGGGCGGCCCGGGTTCGATTCCCGGCCGATGCATTCTATTTAATTTTCCTCACAGGCAGCCACGTAGTGCTTGCTTTTCATCAGGGACAGAATACCCTCTTCAGCATTAACCACAAGCTCGAAAAAAAAAACCCGCCTGCCTCTATAGCAACGAAGATTTAGATGCGTTTGCACGTATTGGATAATTGGAGTTGAATGTATTATTTCAGCGCGATATATTTGGATTCATATTTTTTGTAGTAGTTATTAGTAGGTAGGTTTTTGTTTATAATTTCTTCCGTTTAAAAATAGTCATTTAACTATAAAAAAATAGTCATTTAAATATACTCAGAAACTTCATGTGTGTCTCAAATTTTGCATAGGCGTTATTTACAGGACATAGGTGCTCGCTAGGACGGGAATTTGCAATATTCGACTTCTAAGGGGTTGTTTTTGCGGTTGAAAGTTTGTATGAAACTTCGTTACTACAAATAGCATTTGTAGTACTCATGGAGACAGAAATTAATAATAACGCACGCATAACAAAATTTGAAGTTCACGCAGGCGAAGCCGCGGGCGGGCCGCTAGTCTATATATATATATATATATATATATATATATATATATATATATATATAATTTGTGTATGGTTTATAGGTGGTTACGTAGAAATAATACGAGAGTGTGATGTATTAGCATAGCGGTCGTTAGCGTTCAGCTACTCACTTATTAGCGATCTTCGTAATATTTAACACATCGAATTTTATAATGTGGATTTTTTATTTTTTTTATTTAAAAGTTTTTTTGTTAATAACTGTTATGTTCGACTTTTAGCTTAATTATTATTTTAAACATTATTAATCATAAGAAATATTTTTAACCACTTTGTTAATAGGTACTGTTATTGTAATGATTTTATACAAATAGTTTTAATATTCGCGATAATTTATTATAAAAAATGTATATCAACTTCTTTGTTTAATAAAAAGATATACTTATTTGAAAATTTATACATAGAACTAGCAAGAGTTGTCAATTTAATAAGGACGGTTGATGTCATCGAAATTTTGATACGCCCTTTTAGACTTGGAGCTGAAGAAGAAAGAGGTCCTCTAGAATAATATAATGTTTTATAATTTAAGACATACAATGTACAAGCCTAATGGTATTTAGCCCTGGAAGAAATATAAGTTCTGTAAAAGCCTCGAGGTGTTTAATTTCTTTACAATACTAGTAGTACAATTTCTAATAATGAATAATTCAGTTATTTTATATGATTACATACAAATTATACTTTATTTATAAAATTAAATTTCTCACAATTTTCTAATTATTTTCAAAGTAATTTCAGTTTACGTGCCTACCTAATTACCTATCCCAGAAAAGTATTTAATAGTTAATTTGTTAACTTAAGTACTAAATAAGTGCGTATGATTAGTATTTATATTGTATATATTAATAAATAATTATGCGATAATCCTTGTTTCAAGTAAAAATTAAATCAATTAAAAAATTTAAAGATATTTTGTATGCAATGCAATAGTCTTATTCTAGTCTTATTTAATTAAGCGGAAAGTGAGGAACGGCGTGTCTTAAAACTAAACTAGAAACTTCCCTCTGCCTACCCTGCTGTGTGGGATATAGCGTGAATTTAGTCTTATAAATATTTAGTTATTCATATAAATAGTTCCCATACCAGAACCTCTTTTTCAACTGTAGGTATCTATGTGAAATATGAAAATTATTTATTCATTTACATTACAAAAGATTTTTTTTTAATTTTAAACATTGCTTGGATGATCGTACAAAGGATTTTGCTTCATTTTTCATTTACAAGTTAGAATATAGAAATAGCATTGAGATTTTGCACTATTATCGTAATAATATGATGATATATCGACGGCGAAGTACCAATACCTCTTAACTGACATTTCAAATAAATTATCTTTTTTTTATTTTTTAACTTAAATGCACACCTACTTACACTATTAAAATATATATAATAGAATAGATGTTATTGGCACTTCGCCGTCGATGTTCTAAAAAATATATTGATTAAAATAAATAACAGATTCACGAAATATCCCGCATGTAGCAGGGTAGGTTTACCCAGTCTTAAAACACTCCGCCCCCCCATTTCCAATGAATTTTGGAGCCATTAAGTAATCTTCTAAAGCGGTGGAACTCAACGCTGCGCTTTGAACACAGACAGACACAGCGAAGAAATGAAAATATTAAATATTTCATTTCAAAATTTGAAGGTAGATTTGTTTGTTGCAGGAAAACTAATGACTCGTCTCTCACCACGTGCGCCTCTCATTCATTATGACATGAAGTTATTTCAGTGATTGCCCTATGCTTGTTTTTGGCAAGCATCTTGTTTAGATTCTAGTAAAAATAGACATTATTTCTTGTACTTTGGAGCGCTGATGTTGCCTTTTAAGAATAAACGGGAGAAAATATTATAGAACTAGTGCATAACTATGCAGGAACATACATTTAATTGTCCTGGATTTGTTGACTTGTTAGGGTACATACTCTATTGTCCTTTGAAACATTTGGGCGACAATCTATATATATATATATATATGTATGTATTTATATATATATATATATATATGTATATATATATATATATATATGTATATATATATATATATATTTCTTCGATATGATTTCTTCGATTCGTTAACCAGAGAATGGATAACTAAAAGGAAACGGAATGATTCCGGGATGGATTTAGGCCCCCGTGGCTCAAGTGTGTAAATGTAACGCGACGGTTGTCGGTTCGATCCCCGCTTGAGGAAGTGAAATATTTATTTACATTTTTCATGTCCTCGCTCTGGTATCGAGGCCTCCAGAATTCGACAGAAGTGGGAACGGAGTGCCTTAACACTGGATTCCGTCTGCCTACCCTGATGTGTGCGGGATACAACGTGAAGCTGGAATGGTACCCCAGTCCATCAGGGAATAAGCACTAAATATCCAATCCCAATTATTCAATTGAAAAATTATTTATCTTTATAGGAGGATAACATTTTAATTACTTAAATAAAATTCATTTAAAAGAATTTCCCTTTAAGGTCATTGGTGAGATATAAAACAAAATTTATTAAAAATAAATACTGCTTATGCTTGTATAAGCAGATGGTACTTAATTAAAACAAATTTAAGCTTATGAATATATCAACATTATTATAATTCAAATTAATTCTTTGAGTATTAGGAAAATTCCTAGGATGACGTAACAATTCTAAAAAGCTTAGCGGTTTGTACGACTAACATTTTATATGACATTCACAACATTATAGTAATAATAGCCGCCAATACAAAATAGTGAGATGTCGTCAACGTTCAATATCACGTTGGCAGCAGGTACTTACACATATTTACAAGGAAAAGCTTATCACATTTTTAGATACTATAAAAATATGATTTTTCTTTTAATAAGACTACCCCATTGGATTAATATGTAAGTGTCAAATGATTTTTTAAATCGATATTTCTATTCAGGAGCTATCCTCAGTATATAAACAGAGTTAATTTGGTAGTACAGATATGAACGTAATGTAATATGGGTGTTAATAGGTAAAAAAACATCTTGGCCTCGCTTCAGGCGGCTTCGCTTCATTAAAATGTGGAATGAGAAAATTGCGATACATACATTTACCTATACTACGTCTTGCTCATATAATTTCCATTATTACAATAATATTCCCTAAAATTTTGCTTACTATAAAATCAAAATTAGTTTAAATGTCATAAAATAAAAACCTTTAAAGCTTATTTCTATAGTAGTTACTTCAAAATACCGCTTATTACCAGTGATAAAATCGAATACGGATTTAAATTTAAATATATATTTGTAATATGATAGAAACATTAGTTTTGACTGTGACAATAGCGATATTGACATTGGTTCTAGCGTCCGCATGGTTTATTTATGTCTGACCATGAGACGGAACAACCGCTCACTCGCCTAGCTGAAAATACCATCGCAATCTCGAATTCAGGATTTTATATGAGACATTAAAATTCCTGCATTACCTTTCATTTGTATATAATATTAAAAATAACTAGACAAATTATTAAAAAACACAAAATATAATGTCCAAGATTTGAAGAACATGCTATATCGTAACTGTAACAAGAAGCAAAGAGAGAGCTTTCTCTAGTCTGTGCCAAAAAAAAAAATATACCTTTTTATTTTGTCGGGCGGGGGTCAGCCCCACTTGGGAGCCCATTTCGGCTAAAATATTCTTCGGCATTTTCTCACACAATAGTTCACTTGTTTGAAAATTCGCGGGAGCACTATACAGATGTGACGCGGCAAGCGGCTCACGCGCAAACTAGCGAATGAACGCGCCGCTGCGCGAGCGCACTTATAATGCTTGCGAGCGTGACGTCACCCCGTCAGCCTCCTGCACCCTGCCATTTAATATGGAAATATTGGAGGATATCCAGCTTAGTTATAGTTTATATAAATATATATATAATATTATATAACCCAAATATAATAAAGAATAGACCAAAAATTGAGGATAAATTCATAATTTAATTGAATAATAAATGCATACTTATTAAATAAAGTAATACAAAAAATAGACATTACACGAGACTGGTTTTTGGTGATCCTATTGCTAGCTTATTTTCTATAAAAATCGTAATATATGTATATGCGTACTTACAGTTTATTCGTTGACTGTATGTATAATTATTTATAAGAACATCCTTACTTATGTATGGCTACCATTACTCACAAACTGTACACAAAAGTCTATATAAATATATTGTGGTTTTTATAAAAAAATAAAATATTATATAGATTTTATTTAAATAAAATTATTATGTAGGTACTTCAACTGAACCTTTTTTTTATTTAATAGCATTACAACAAGTATTCCTTTTTTATCTAAATATTTAACGGGTAGAACAAAAAAAAAAGAAAATCGTTAGGAAATTATGTGACTATATTCGAACTACCAACCACGTGACATTGGCGAAATGGTATGTGCTCAACTGGCACGCCAGATTTAAAGAACTATACCATACCAATCACATACCAGAAGCGTAAAGAAACAAAATTACGTTGAAAAAAATGTTTTATAAATTTCAATGTTATTTTTGAAAAACTATATAATTAGACTCAGTTCTATGTATGTCATCACCTTTAAATCTTTTTTTGTTTTTGCATTACATCCTAAAACGGTGTTGATAGGTAACAAAAAAGCTAGTGGTATGCCTAAAAGGTAAAACCATAAAAAAGTGTTTCTATACATAAAATATCTTTCTACGAAAAAAAATGTTTAGGATAATGTGAATCGAACCTAAGTATATATTTTTTATTTTTAATTATCTGTTCATATACCCCTCTTCTAAACTACTGGACTATTTGAATGATTTTTTTTGGAGCCATTAAGCCTGGACAGGATCTAGGTTATATTTTATTTTGAAAATTGGCACACCTAATGAGAATTGAAGATCTGGAACATCTGATGAACAACCACCAACTGATGAATAACAATAACTTAACTAGAAGAAATAACGAAATACTACCTTAAAAAAAATAGTTAAGTACCTATGTCAGAAATTTTCCGTTGACTTATAGAATCAATGGAAATTTTCTTACATACTTAACGATTTGGTAACCATTACACTCCGTCTAACCTAAACTATCTTGGATGTTATTTGCTTGTAGTATTATAATATTACGATACAAATTTTATTTTCTTTCTAACTTTCAGCTTCACGCTGAATCCCGCAGATAGCAGGGGAGCAGAGGAGACCTAGTGTTAAGACACTCCGTTCCCCACAATCCGCCGAATTCTGAAGGCATTTCGTGGTTAGTGGCGGAACTCAACGCCGCGCTTTGTATCAGTACCTGTGAGAAAATGGAAACTCATTCTTTTTGATATTCTTTAAGTGTAATAAAAAAAATAATAAGAATATGTAAGTAAGCACTTTAGTATGGAAAAAAATAAAAGTGATTCGAATTATATTAGTAATATTATGTTGCAGTATACTATTATAAGTAGTTTAAACGAAAAAAATTACAATTAAACATACATCTTCAGCCTGCGCATGCGCAATGAAATTTTAACTTTTTGAAAATTTCATGTATTACGAAATGTCATAGTTTTTTAATAGAAATTTCTTAAAACACTATTAAAACATAACAAGCATTTAGGGAAAGACATATATTAAAGTTTGAAGTTATATGTGTATATGTATATTTGTTACACATTAAAAGTTACGAAAAAAATATATATTCTTATACAAAAAATCCCGCCTATTATCGAACTTCGACATAAATTTCCTAGAAGCAAGATTTTATTTTTACATTACGTTTACATTCTACTTATTGTTTTTTTATAACATGCCGACATTGCAGCTTCTATTTAAGGCAAGGTAGCATAATAAATAAATGATACTTTCGTACCCCTTTTTTCTGTAATCTGAATAATAAACTTATTCAGATTACATTCGTTTGATTTCTTAGAAGGTGGATCAAAGTTGTCTCTTGTTTTTTTTGCTAACTTATTAATTCAATATAGCATTTAGCATCAAAATTAAGCTAAGGCACCATAAAAGTGCGTGGTAGTTTTTCCATAATAATTTTAATTTTAAAATTCTTCTACTTACAAATTCTCTTACACGCTTTTCTCCGTCTGTTAACATCGCCAAAAGTAAATTTTTAGGGTGAGCAAAATATGCGTTTCGTTCAATAATAGGATCTACAATTGATTTTAATGCACTTGATAAGAATAGCGAACTTTCAATCCATTTCCAAAGATGCGCCTTTGCACGACGAAATACCTACGTATAAACATATTCCAGAGGCCAACGACAGATTGTGAAAACTTTAATTCAAAAGCTTAAGATAATCTTTTAATGTAGGTAATTCAAAAGAAGCAATTATAAAAAAAAATCATAAAAAAAAAACCTGAAAAATTACGTAATTGTAAATTAGTATTGAATTTATAAATATTAGTTTATTTACTAATATCTCATGTCCTTTCAGTGTAATCAATCTTAGTTAAATTGGCAATTGTTACAAGTACTGTAAAACTAAGCTCTATTCATCATTACGTTTAACATACACTTTTTACGTTTAACTGATTTTTTTTGCTTCACGCTGTATCCCGCACGAAGCAGGGTAACCTTGGAACATAGGGTTAAACAGTCCGTTCCACATTTTTCGTCGAATTCTGGAGGCATTGCGTGTTGAGTGGCGGAACTGAGCGCCGCGCGTTGTCTTGACACTAGCGTGAAAAAAATGGAAATCTATATATATATATAAAATATGTTGAGCGTGATGAGCATTTTCCACTGACATATAAAAATTGAAGATCTGGAACATCTGATCAACAAACATAACAATAACTAACTAAAAGAAATCGTGTATTGTCACCATAGCAATTAATTATAATACCTTAGCTAAAGACGATACTATTAACACGAAATTAATATCTTTTAATTATTCATCTGTATGTCGGTTTGTCCGGGCACATGTCTGAAAAAGCTGAATCGATTTTTATGGGACTTTCACTGCCGAATAGAGGAGTTTCCAGCAAAATAAGGTTTCACGTTTACAAGATTATTCTAAGGTTGACTATCCTATTCCTACAGTCCTCACAAATAATTTAGCAACTTTTTGGAGACGAAATCGGGATGTTATCAGCATGTTTTTATTTCTTGTATTAGTACCGTCTCTGTCATTGTGTTTTAAATCAGTGTAAATATTTTTCATATTTCATGAAGAACAAGACAAGTGTAATTAATATAAATATACTGCATTGTAACCGTAAGAATACCCATTTTATTAAAATAAGTTAAGTGTGTAACAGTTAGTTATAGTAGTTGGCTGCGACATACAGGTATATAAACAACCGATCAAGTGCTAGTCGGACTCGTCTACCGAGGATTCCGTACAAATTTCATGATTGTAGGTCAACGGAAACGTAACTTATAAAAGTTGATAAACTTAAGTTTGCGAGCGTAGGAACTCATTTTGTCTGAAATTTACTTCTTCTAATATAAATCTATGTCGGTTGCGAATGCGAATTTCATACAAAACGCAAGCAATATAATGCATAAATTCTCGTATCTAAAACTTTTGATTGCGTTGACTTAGAATTTCAGCTTCATATACGATACCTTTCTTAATCTTAAGACAAATGGTATTGATAGACTGGCAACAAAATGATACTGTAATATATATATTTTTGGGGTGCGGGGCCCTAAAAATATGAATATTTACATAAGTAATTTTAAACAATTTCAATTATTTATGAGATTAGAATAAGTATGTGAATGTTTATGTTTTTATTTTTTCCCTATTCGCAATCGTTTACTTTAAGATTGTTACTAAGACAAAGATAGTAAACTGTAAATAACAACAGGTATTAGATAAATTATTAGTTGATTGAATTTTCTAAGGGTGATTGTTAAAACAATAATATATTATAACCGTTTTACGTTTTTAAATCACAAAGGTGCTTTAGTTTTTATACCATGAAATATTACTACACGTATCCGAATAAGGAAATTCCCAAAACAATCATTCATTGGAGGCATATCGATGACGCAAAGTATTATGACTGCCAAACCCACGCTCCACTTAATTGACTTAGGTATACGTTAACGACCTTCAGAGATAGCTATATAAGTTAGTGAATGTTCATAAAAACTAAAGTATTTACTGCGCAGGTACAATATAGGTAAAGAGAGTAATTTAGAATTGATTAGTTATATTTAAATTGTTTTTAGGGATCCGTAACACAAATGTGAAAGCTAACAACGAGTCTCATAAAAAGGTACTACTGCAAGTTATCACTCCTGACCATAATTCATAAATAGTTTTCGTACGGGAAACACCCTAGAGCCTTGAGGTTTTGATTACGTAACAAATAAAGTTTAAGTTTGCCGCCTCGCTTACGCTCATATGCACTTATTTTATATGAAATGAACATCAAATATAAGTTGTAATGTTTTTTTTTCTATGCAATGCCTATTAATTTTCTCCGCATTTTTCACGTCCACGGCTAGTATTTACCCCATATTACGCGATGAATTTCTTATAAAATGTAGCAAGAGCGATAGATAAATGCGTTTATCTTCTTATTACTTAGAATCTTTCTTATGCACTCTAAGAGACTTTTTTTTAAAACCAAAAACTTACTTACTCCCTGGAGTGCCCCTGCGATTTTATACAGGCGACACAATAGTTTATCGATCATATTAGCGACTGTACAATAGTAATATTACTTAAAATATAAATGAATAAATAAAGAAAAAAAGAAATAAAGAAAGAAAAAAGAAAGAAAGAAAGAAGGAAAGAAAGAGAGAGAGAGAGAGTGAGAGAGAGAGGAAGAAAACAAGCAAGCAACAGAAGGAAAAAAAGAAAGAAAGACAGAAAGAAAGACAATACATTGTATTTATTACTGTGTTATTGAAGTCTTTAAGTGTGCTAAAGATGCGAGATATAAACTTAACAAATGATTTTAAGCAACTGTCGTTATTTATTAAGTTATAAAGGATAAATGGTGGGTCTATGTTACAATTAATTATGTGTTCTGATCTTTGTGAGCTATAACGTTGACAATATTTTAATAGGTGAGCGAGATTTTGAATTGAGTTATTTGTATAGGGGCATATGTTATTATTTTTTATTTCATATTTATTTAAATATTCCAAGTGGAAGCCGTGGCCTGTTAAGTACTGCGTTAAGTAAAACTGTGTTATGAATGGTAACAAATTGATCTTATTATTAAGGGATTTTATTATTACAATATTACTTAGTATGCTTCTTGTATGAAGACCGGTTTCAGCAGCTACATATTCTTCATTTGTTTTAATCATTGTGTCATTTTTAATATTGTTTTTCACATAACTAATAGGAAAATTGGTATAATTATATGGTATTTGTGAATTTGCTACGGACTTTGCCGCCATGTCTGCGGCTTCGTTTCCGTATCGACCAACACTAAGAGACTAGACCTGAATATTTGATATTTACTTCAGCTTGTTACCTCTACGCTATCTTGATATAAATGGTCTTGACAGACGGACAACAAAGTGATCCTATAAGGGATTCCATTTTTACAATTTGAGGTACGGAACTCTAAATATTAGTAGATAATTTCATACAAAATGAGTGCATATTCCCTCAAACTTAAGTTTGTAAACTTTTATAAGTATTACTTCCTTTCGTCCTACAATCCTGAAATGGGTACGGAAGCCTCGGTGGGCGAGTCCGACCGGTTAGATTTAACCGGTTTTTTTACTACTTCATAAGATATATGATATGAATAGTATGCTGTATGCTGCATCCTAAACTTTATCCCGATTTAAAAAAAAATAACGATAAAATGAAAAATACACAAAATTCCTTTCAGTTTGAATTTTAAGGATTTTTTTAAGTTTGTAAAAGAGGAAATCTATAGGTATTTAGCAATAAAAAACATCCTAGTAGTTATTTTTCGCAATGCCCCGATTCTACATTACCTAGTTAAGGATCAATAGATAAACAATATATTTTTTACAAAATTAAGAATATTATAAAATTCGTTCACATAAAATTTCCACGATGAATTTTTCCGTGAAAGTAGAGTACAATAATCATTATAGATAATTGAACATTAGTAAACATGCCCTACATTCAAGTCTACCTTTTAATATAAGTATATTAAAAAAGTATTATGTTTAAAAGTATTGTAAGTACATATATTAAATTAAACTATACTTTTGTCATAACATAAAAACAATCTACTTTATATTTTCGTATAAGTCTATATAAATGTATATTTAAGCTAAAGTATGAAAAATATAATAAAATCGATCAAAATAGTGCATTTGTCAATGAGTGGTAATTCTAGTGTAATTAACCCAATATATCTATTTAGTTAATATTAACAAGTAAATTATGTATCAAACCATGACTACTTGTTTTACCCATGACACAATTCAATATGCTTAACATAGTACCTTACACATAATTACTAATAATTTAACGATAATATATATCGAAAAATTGAAAGTATATTTTTTCTGAATAATAAAATCTCTCTCTATAATTAGAGTTTAAAAGTGCAGCCATTTATTATATGCATGTTGTCTAAAGTACAAATACTGTCTCCAATGTACGAATGACCTTAACCCGCAAATAGTGGACATTAACTACAGAAGGGACAGTATGTGCGATTGCAACACCTGCGACGGGAATAGACCGCAGCAGCTCGCGCCGGTCCGTTCCGGCTACCACATACTTGTGGGGTGACAGGCCAACTAGGAAGCGCGCGGCGTTGTGACAGCGATTAATCGTAAGGAAATTCTTTTTTAAAATTAAATCAGCCTTCCCGTAGTAACCCCTATACAGCAGGGTAGGTAAAGGGAACCTAGTGTTAAGACACTCAGTTCCCCACTTTCCGCTGGATTTGTGAAGCATTGCTTGTTGATTGGCGGACCTTAACGGAACTGGGAATCGAACCAATAACTGTTGTGTTGCAGTCACATCCTTGTGCCTCTGGGCCATGAGAGCCTCTAATAAAAAACATTTTTGGTTTATCAAAAACCATGGCCTCTAATAAAAAAAATATTTTTTAGTTTATAAAAAACAGTACGGCCAACAAGTCGTGGCCAGCCTGAAGTTAGATTAGTTTTTTTTTACTTTAGAATATTTTCTTCCAGAGTCACATTGCGCATAAGTTTAGAAAACGTAACTAAAGGACGGCCACGACTGCTTGACCGTACTGTACTGCTCTATATTAATTACAATTTAAGAACTAAAGTAAGTAGGTCGTCTCGTAGTATTCAAGGAATAGGTACTTATTAAAGATAACAATTCTTAACATTCTTACAAATTGAAGTAGGTGCCAAATGATTTAATGATAATGAAACGACATTAGTAGCAAACAGTCGTTTTCTTTTCAGGGCATTGCTATTTAAGTATAGCCTACCTAGGTATATTCTTGAAAAAAATATTTTGAAAAATTGTTAAATATTATATGTTCACAAATATAAGAAACGCGATTTGTGCGACAGCACGCCTATTGTCCTCTTAATTGTCAGAACTAGCTTTGCAAGCGTCTCTATTGACGCTGATGAAATAAATCGACAGATGAAGCTGTGATAGATACATGCCACGTTATATTTTTTTATTGTTGTCAACTTCATTTATATTTGCTCTTATCAACAGTTAAATTATTAACTCTTAGCTCTCTTACCTACCTTATTACATAATAAATTTAATATTCTACTAAAATAGAAAATATATTTATATGGATGTTAAAGCCAAAGTAATAAATTAGAATTAGATAAACATAAACAATCAAGGCGTACCTTTGTATGAAATATCTACTAAATTATAAATATAGATCAACTATAAAGTTCAATTTTATTTAGATTTAAAACTTTATAACATCGACAATATTTTATATGTAAATCTGTATTATTGTATATCGACAATGTATAAGGAAAAACCACTCGTACACACTGTACACACAGAAACTGTTCAAAAAGTTGAGAATAGAAATTTTATTATTCGTTTGTTGCTTGTCGCTTGAGGTACTATAACGTAGTGTCGCGAATTTAAAAAAATCTTCAAAAATAATTATTTTCTTTAAATTTTATTTGTATAAACCAATATTTTTACCTTTCTATAAACTTAGCACTTTGACTTTTCTAAGAAAGTATTCTTATCCGCTTTTGAGTTTGAATCACTGTGACTGGGCAATATGTACCTAATAAGAAGTTACCTGTAACAAGGAATGCAATGAAGATTGACAGCTCTCATTGTACTGCACCGAGCGACTCTACTCCGATACAAGGACTTCTAAGATCTAGGGCGTCGACAGGAAGGATGGCTGAACTAGTCTCTTACATGTAATAATAGCTAGTTGTTTGAAACATATGTAATACACCTTCATGGTACCTATATAAAAAACAAGAAATTTTATCTAAAATGACTTTTATTATCATAATAATATATACAGCAATAGAAAAGTTTACCCATATATGTACATTATTGATTATTATCCTCCATTGTATACATTAAATAACCTATCTATTTGAGGCCTTCGTGGCGCAGCGGCACAAGGGTGTGACTGTAACGCGACGGTTGTGGGTTCCTTCCCCACTCGAGGAAGTGAAATATGTATTTACGTTTATATTTCCATTTCTTCGCTGTGGTGTCGATGCCTCTTAAATTCGGTAGAAAGTGGGGAACGGAGTGTCTAAGGTCTGTCATAAGGTAAAACGATTAACGTTTATATGTCAGGATACACGTATGATATGAACATAGTGAATAGTTAGGTAACTTACGACTGAAAAATAACATTTTAAATTATACAACCGTCCACGGATGGTTTGAACGAGGTTCGGGTTCGAATCCTCTTACGTTCAAATTAGATAACTCTTTCTAAAATCTCTTTTCTATCTTTATTTTAGAATATAATGTTTATAGTACTAAAATTAAGTATACTTACTATTCAACCGCCATTGTTTATGTCGCCATATTTGATCAGTAAAATAGAATAGGCAGAATAGATAGACTAAACGGTCGTGATGGAGATTTCCTTTTGTTTAATAGTCTGATAGCAATTTAACTGAATAGTTGCGGTGTCTAGTAATGACGCACATTGTCGCTATAGATTATAGATAAATACTTTTTACTTGAAGTAAGGTAATAATAACAAATATTTTAATAAGTGTTAAGATATGGATTCGTGTGGCATTTTTATATTTAATAAAAGAAATGTATAATTGAAAGAAAATATTTAATAAATTTAATTACATACAATTATTTAGATAAAATCATGACCTACATACTTTTCGTGACAAGGTATGTTGAAACAAATAATTTTATAAATTATGTTCGCACAATGGAAACATTTTACAAAATGAAAGTCTTTAAAAGGTTTTATAAATTAGTTTAAGCAAAAAAATGCTTGCATTTCAATATATTATAATTCATTGGCATTACAAATCATTCAATTAAATAATTCATAAAATAATTAACATTTTATAATACATTTTATTTTTAATATTTAATAATAAAAGAAAATTGTATATAGCTCTGAAATAGTTATTAAAATCGATAGACATATAGATAATCCAATGTTTCCAAAGACATCCAAAATATTGGAGGGTACAGTAGAAACACCCCAATATCTTCTAAATTACATAGATCATTAATAACCTATATATATGTTACACGATAATGCTATTCATAATATAGAAATTATGTGATATACCCATACGAGGCAAAAGCAAAATTAACTTTCACATAACAAAGTTGGCTATACCACTTATTCTTATATCGTTTAATTCTTACATATAAAAAACAACAATTTATCTTCGTCTTAATTGTAGACAGTAAGACCAGTTTAAATTACTTTAACTCTAAGAACTGTAAATTAGCTTTAATGATATAAACTATACTTTTCTATTTATTTTAATTTAGATATTCCTATTAATAAAAAACAAAATAAAAATTGTAACTATGACATAATATAAAGTTTGCCAACTAATTTACACAATGATCACTATATCATTATTTGGATGATTTATATAATTGACATAAAAATGCTATTTGATAATTACAATTAGTAAGTTTCATTTTCGAACAATTTCTTTATGGTGAATCCGCAATAGCCAATACAAAGGACATATATTTAGAGGGTAAACAAGTGTGATTCATTGCCCACTGATAGTTAATTTTATTGGATATTTAAGTTGATGATGCTCTCTAACTGCAAACTTTCAGTTAGAGCAACTAACGAAATTAAGACTGAACTTCTATGGTCAAATTATAGTAAAATTGTAAGAAGACATTTTACATTTTGAATCTTAACGGTAATTTTAGCTGTGAACATAAATAAACTTTTTTTAACACCATATCCCATGTTACGTAATTTTTGACAAAAAAAAATATTAACAGTATAAGCGAGTTTAGTAATGGGTAAGGAAACAATAAACATTTAGTAACTCGTTAAAACATACGTGTTGGTTTTTATGACAATACATTTGACATCCTTAAATGGGCAATAGTTACATGGTTTACCCTAATACTTTTCGAATGACTATCTACTGACTCCAAATACTAAAGGTGAGATATTACAATAGTGGGAAATAGCAATCGTTGTTGCAGTGTATGGCCGCAGTGAGCGCCGCGCGTAGGGCGTGCGCGCTGCCGGGCGCGGTAAGCAGGGGGAGCACCCGTGCGCCCCCTGCACTGTGCCCCGCGCCCGCTGCCCCCGCAGCACCAGTGTAGCGCGCCACGCGGGCCATCGCCGCGGCGTTTATCTACGATTAAAGCAATTGGCTATTTTACTTTATTTTTCAAGTAAGCAATAAGATAATGTTAGTTTTAATTCGTACGATAACTGTTTAAAGTTCATACAAAAGTTTATAAATTTATTAATTGTATTTTAGGGCCAGTCGTGGCGCAGCGGTACAAAGTATGACTGTAAACGCGACTGGTTGTGGGTTGTGGTCCCTACTCGATGAAATGGAGTATTTATTTAAATTTATATTTTCATTTCTTCGCTCTGCAGTGCAGTCGAAGTGCGGCGTTCCGCCATTAACACGCAATGGCTCCAGAATTCCGAGGCATTGCACAGGCATTGGGGGACGGAGTGTCTTGACATTAGGTTCCTACTGCCTACACTGCTATGTGATATAACGTGAAGCTGATTTAATTAATTTGTACTTCTAAATATCGTCGGTTTAGAGTGTAAACCTGCTAAATCCGTTTTTGTTATTATGTACTCGTACATTTCTATAACATTTGCTGCAAGCTAGAAGTACCAACCTCCACGCGGTGAAGGCGGAAACAGTTCTGGTCTATTTTATAATGATAGGTATATTATTGAAGACTTTGCCTCGCCCCTGAAGAATAAGTACGATCTTTGATGGACGCTCTTGCATCCCCCGATTAACATATTCTTTTATAGTTTCTTTCACTTATTTGCATCCTTTACACGAGTTCGCTAACAGTATAATAAATAATTAGCTTTACATATCAATGCGCAATGTATATTATTATAAATATCAAGTATCGACATTGATCGTATTTTTTAATTCAAAACAACAAAAAGAATCCTTATAAAAATTACGATAATGTAGGAAAAAAAAAGATATTAGAAGTCATTATAGTTGTCATTCAATTCTGTTTATTAAATGAATAGTCATGTAGTACAAGCAGACGAAGCTGCAGGCGGGCTCTAGTTGTTTAATATTTTCGAAATAAATGATTATAAAAGTTAAAATTAAAGAACAAAATAGACACAGACGAAATAAATCCGTGATGTAAAACTACTTTAAATAAAATTATTTTGGTCTATACAAATTATAAGTACCTGAAATTCGTTGTCTTCGTCAGCGACGGCTCGTGACTCCGATACATTGGTTGTGGCTTTTTGCATCACAAGTAACTAAGAAAAAAATGTTAGTAATAAACATTATTTGTCGTAACATAACATTTAGTTGTAAATAAAAACTAAACAATATATTTAAAATATCTATGCTATACAGTATACATACCTCAATTGCCTGATCCTGAGAAGGACCGAGTGTACAACATTTTAAGTCAATCATTTCCAATATTCGTTCTGTTTCTGGTTCAACTATGACTAAAAACTGAAATTAAAACAATCATATAATTTTTATTTTAAATCATTTTTATTAAGGTTTTCATTATTTCTTAATATAAGTTTACATTAGTTGGTAATGTTATAAAATTCAATACTTTACTTTCACGCTGTACCCCACATAGCAGGGTAAGTAGAGGGAACTTAGTGTTAAGATACTCCATTCTTCATTATCCGTCTTAAATTTTCAAGAAATTGGGAATAGAGAGGGCAGAACTCAACAACACTCCAAAATTAATTACAAATATTAAGTATAATAAATACCTTGTGAGTAACCAGTAACTGTAAGGATGTATTATTGAGTGTAACATTGAATCCAGCAAGTGCGTGTATCTCAGATAAAAGGAACTCCCACCGCACGCAGTCTCGTCTCCATCCACTGGGCACGCTCTGCGACGTAGATGCTTTCATACTAGCTCTAGGCTGAAAATTATATAATTTGAATAAATACTTAAATCTGCTTTGAATATAAAAAATATATATATGAATATAAAAAAAAATATTAATTATTTTTTTACGGTATACCTCACATATAGCAGGGTAGAACCTAGTGTTAAATCACTTCGTTCCTCGCTTTCCACCCAATTTTTGAGACATTGCTTGTTATGTGGGGGACAACAAGCGATTTCTCGAAAATTGAGGAATGGCATGTCCTAGCACTAAATTCTCTTTATCTTCACAACACCATGTTTACTTATATGGGTGATAAAACTAGAAGCTAAAAAAAAAATCAACGATATTAAAAAAATACCTGTGGTACGGGATCCCATCCGGTTTGAGTAAGAAGGCCGTGTCCAGCATAAGCCACTAAATCAGCTGTGGCACTTAGCGGCTTCGTTATAGCGCCTAGTAGGCCACGACGCAACGCCGCCGCTCCACTCTCACTCTCACCTACTGCTACCCCTACTAAGGGGTGATGGGCTAAGCCTCCGACTGCACCTAATTTAAATATTTTTAACACTTTTTAAGTATTATTTTACACATTTCTATAGGTACATTTTTACATATTCCCGATACACAATGATATCGTTATTAAATAATCAAAATATTTTGTTAAATATATACATACGAATACCATACAATATAATAAATTACCACTTACCAAGTATGTTAATAGCAAAATTTGTAACTCCAGCAACAAGACCTGCCATCAAGTTTGGTGGCGGACGTCTCCTATAAAAAAAGGCATTGTTCACATTTCATTGTCTGTATTCTGTCAAACGCAATCAAAGTAAAAAAAGTATAATAACAACATATGATCGCAAACGTGATGGTAGTAGGTTCAATTCTCGCATGAAATGTAAAGTACAGCGTGGAATTCCGCCACTCAGGATGTTATGTCTCGAATCTAAGCAGAAAGCGGAGAACGCAGTGTCTTGATATTGTACCCCGTAACTTACTAAGTGGGAAAAAATAAAGTAAATAATTAAAACCGTCAAGCCAAGCCTTACGGAGGAGGATTCTGAATCAATTAACGGGGAGACCAATTTTTTAATTTTGACAAACTTCAGTTTGCGGGCGTACGAATTCAAATGCAAAATTAATTTATAATGGTATTTATTTGAGAAAAATGTATGAAAATTTTACCTAAAATCTTATAAATTTATGATTTTCAGAGATTTTCCTATATTGTTTAACCTATAAGTTCTTAAACTTGACTCAATTTCATAATTGACACCTTTATGCCGACTTGCTTGACAGACGGACTAAAAGATTTTAAGACGTAGGTCAACAAAGGAATCACTTACCCTTTTTATGACCTACGGAATTCCGAATCCAAAAACGATAAGCCTTTCTTAAAATTTCCTTGCCTTTCTTTAATACAGTACCTGGCTGCAGCAGCTCTTCTCGCGTGATCGTCATCGCCTGCCAGCAGGTCGAGGTTCCTCGCAAGCGAGCCGGCGGCCGAGCTCAGGGAGCGCAGTAGGGCCCCGGCGGCGGCGGACGCCACGCCTCGCACGCCTCCCCCCGCACTGCCCACACGAGCGGCCAGCGCTCCAGGAGCGCCTAGCAGCTCAAGACCACCAACTACCCAGCCTGGAATATGACAACAAGTTTAAGTTTATTTTTAATGTATCCATAACTATCATACATTAATTTTATCATTAGTGAATCCATAAGATGCAAAATAGCGTCATCTCATTTATTAAAAGCAATCGCACTAAAGAATCAATAAACATCTTACCGGCTCCTAGTATGGCAGCAGATAAATAGTGAACAGTGAGCGCATGTGTCAATCTTTCTGTTGAAGTCATTACATCTTGTAAGTGAAAGGCGCTTAGTCGTAAAGGACTCTCATCCAGCGCTATGTACATACGCACCTGTGGAATTCATTAATAGCTTTATATAATTTAACCTCTAAATTAGCTTCGATCTACAAATTATTCAAAATAAACAATAATATAACCATATACACAAAACCACACCCAAATATCCAAAATGCGTCATGAACTAAAACGAAAACTTGTACTTCTATAATAAAACACGACGAGAGTATACATAAAAATATTCTTACAGCTGTATGTAACGTCAATGTCAAGTCCAATGGGTGTATATGTAATTTCCTTAATCTCAATGGTTTTTCTAAATTATTTATTTCAATGAGGGCAATAGCTTCCGATGTGTGGGTGGTAGGTGGTACGGCGAGGTGGTAGAGGTCCACTGCGGCACCAACGTACGCGTCCTCTATATAGAGGCCCAAGGGCCCCAAACGCATTTCGACTTCTGTTAGTTCTATTCAAAATAGATAAATTTTAGATTTTTGATATATTTGTGTTATTAAATATAATATAATTATATGTAATACACGAAAAAAAACATACATAATACAATAATTGCTAACGAATATTTTACTATTACAAATTAAAAGCAGCTTCACGCTATATCCCTCACACAACACGATAGGCAGAGGAAACCTAGTGTTAAGGCCATTTCCCACTCTCCGCTGAATTTTGGAGGCATTACGTTATGAGAGGCGAAACTCAACTCCGGGCTTTGCAGGGGCACCAGAGCGAAGAAATGAAAATTTCATTTTTGGGGAAACAAATAATAGTTGTATTAGGCTTTTATACAGTAGTTAAAACTGTCGTTTCATTTAAAGTAAAAAAAAAAACACTCTGACTCTACGATAAAATATTATTGGATGCCTTTATTAATATAATAGAACTCAAAACTCATTTGAATAGCGGAACATAAATATAATCAAATTATTTTCACAACCTCGCTCTGGTAGCAAGACAAACGGAGTCGTTGAATTACATCACTCAACGCGCAATATCTACAAAGTTGGACGTTGCCCGAAGGTTTCTGTCTACCCTGTAGTATGTATAAGATAATTTTAAAAAATACTATAATTCAAGATTTAACACATGTAAATAACATTTTTAATATCCCACCTTGATAAAAACTATCAGCCACTGTCCACTTGTCATGGCAGGTGCGTACCAACAGCCTGGCATCGTCAGACCTCATGGAGAACACCTCATTGAACATTCCCCACAGCGGCGGCCACCGCTCGCTGCCTTGCTCCGCTCGCGTCGTCGCCACCACGGCGAAGTCGTACTGCTCTGTTGCGTACTGACCGTTATCGATCTGAACGTCCGCTATTGATAGAGTTGTTCGAATTTTCTGTAAGAAACGAATATATATTTAATTAGTCATTAATGTTTGTGTACATTTTCTTTTTATAGAAGTAAGTATTATGATGATAGTATGTTGAATACTTTTGAATAGATCTATGTTGAACTTTCGTTATTTTAGCTTTTACATTCACTGTATTATTTTAAAGAATTATGTTATCTTTATATTATTATCTTTATTACGAAATCTTTGATACTCTTTCTTGTAGAAGAGGTATTTAAGAGAAAAGTAATAAGTATTTAGTAACTGTCATTACTGTCTGTTTATTAGAAATAAAGAGTTTATTGTACTGTTGAAGAATATTTACAGGATATAGATGTATGGAATTAATATCTATTGAATGTCCAGTTAATGTAATAACTAAATTATATCATTTGCCCAGAAAAGAGCAACTGTTGAGTTTCTTCTTAACAGAATTGCCGTCCGAGCTGGTGGAAGCTTTTATTTACATGTTTATTAGAAGATTTAAAGTTCTTAAAATAGTTTATTTGATTAAGTAATATTTTGAATTTGAATTTACCCAATCACAAAATTCAAAATTGTCATTTACTAGTTATATTGTAGTCTTACCCTAGTATCCGCAAGTACTAAAACACCAATTCGCTGAAAGTGTGCGGCAACTAAAGACAACACATCCGCTGAAGCGCCCAACGTTATCACCAAGCTGCCTACCACACATCGCACTCGTTCCCGCTCTGGCCACATTTCATTACTATCTGACCAATCTGCAAATAAACATTTTATATTTTTTATCTTTAAATTATATCCTTCATAATTATTGCAATGTAGTTAGAGGAACCGTCCAATTTTCAAGACTTTTCGTGTTGAATGTCTTGTTTTGTCTTGTTACTTAAGCGATGAATATAAAATGATTAATTCTTATTAACGGGAATCGAATCGCCACGGCGGTCTCATAACATGATAGGTTATATTTGTAATAAACATTTATTATTACAAATTTAAGGTAATGAAAATGAAAGACTAAAAGAAACGCATTCATCGTTTGTCGACAAAAATATAACTAAACTATATCAGAAAAAAAAAAGAAATAATGTGTTGTCGTTTAATACTGAAATTTGTTTATAAAAATAATATTGACGACTAAATTCTTAAAACAAATTAAAAATGATTAAAAGAAAAAACAATAAATAATAACCTTTTTGAGACATAGCGTCCATAAGATAAGTATCAGAATACTCCGTGGTACCGACGTTCATCTGCTCGTTATTGTACGCCTCTGTAAATTCGGTTTACTTTTAATAATAAATAGCAAATAAAAATAAAAAATATTTATGGCGAAGTGAAAGTATAGTTAATATAAATACAAAATAATAAATCTATTCACAATTCTAAATAAACACGTAACAAAACATAACAATAATATTAATAAGGTTGATGTTTTTTCCTAAAAAGTAAAAAATGTCACCCACCCGCTATGTCCGCGCGGACCATACTTGAGAGTTTTAATAAAGAGGAATCGCTGTCCCTCATTGACGCTGGAATAATCACCTCAGCCATAGTTTTATGTGTCGCCTGTGAAAAATTCAAGAGATTTAGAACGTTTTTTTTAGGTTCAACCAGTATTACGCATCTAGCAAGATAGGCAGAGGAAATGTGGTTTTAAGACATTCCGTAAAATTTTCTTAGAAATAGCGTATTGAGTGGTACTTTATGCCGCTCCTTGTCTTGCTTCCAGAGAAAAAAAGTTCACAAATAAAAAATTTGGTGCTACGCCAGGGGGTGAGGCGGTTAAAATTTAAAAGCTCTACATTTAATTCACTTTATGAATATTGATATAATTATATTACCATTATTATATTAATACGTTTATATATAACCAAAATTCAAATATTGTTCAATTATTACTTTTAATATTTTAGTGAAATATAATATAATTTATATGTCAATTTGTTTACTTGTGATGTACATGGTTCATTTTGAGAAGATGTTCTTTCTAGTAGCAAAGGTGGGACTTCACTGGTTGATTTTGGAAGCTGTTGTACTGAAAATTTTAAATTGTTTCATGTCATCTAATAAAAGCTTATATATAAATAAAATTGTATTAGTTCTTACTTATTAGTATGTTCTAGTAAAAACAAGTTTTTGGACAAGGACATACATGTCAGAAGCCGTCGTGGCGCAGGAGCACAAGGGTATGTCTGCAACGCGACAGTTGTAGGTCTGATCCTCACTCGAGGAAATTAATTATTATTCATTAATATTTTCATTTCTTCGCTCTGACACCAAGGCAAAAGCGCGGCGTTGAGATCAGCCACTCAACACGCAATGCCTCAAAATTCTACAGAAAGTGGGGAAAAGAGTGTCTTAACACTAGGTTCCCTCTGCCTACCCTGCTGTGTGCGGGATACAGCGTAAAGCTGATAAAAAATGTAAGAATATCCAAAAACGATGCTTACAACTTGTGCTTGCAACAGTACTGCCTATACTTTCAGCATCTGTGGTTCTCTGAAATGGAGCATAATATTAATAATTAAGTATATAAAGGTAAGTAATACAAT
This sequence comes from Heliconius nattereri, assembly GCA_013403645.1. Classification (NCBI taxonomy): domain Eukaryota; kingdom Metazoa; phylum Arthropoda; class Insecta; order Lepidoptera; family Nymphalidae; genus Heliconius; species Heliconius nattereri. Next base: position 95,492 of record JAAIXI010000202.1, read on the forward strand.
AATGTATTTAATATATTTCACATACTTTTTCAAATGACTGGTGGTTCTCAGAGAAAGCGCCTAGCAAACGTCGACGTATATCACTTGCTGAAATGTCATGCTGAAATAACAATACATTACCAACTATAGAACTATAAAATTAAATGCCTATAATAAAAATATATATAGTAATAAAAAAAATGACTTTTATATACATGACCAAATCACACAAAATGTTTCCATAAATAAAACTACCTATGCTATAATTCTAGCCTTCTTATGTATATCTGAGTGATTATCAAAATAGTAGCTACAGTTTCATCTTAATCCGTTCAGTAGTTTAAGCGTGAAAATTGAACAAAAATCCTTCTCAAACTTTCACATTTATAATATTAGTAGTACAGGATAGCAATAGTAAGACTAATAAAAATAACAGTAAGGCAGACAGACATTATAGAATAATTCTGAAAAATATTATTTTACCTTCAACTATACCCAGTAGCGATTGTAAGAATCCAAGTGTTAAAAGTCAATAAAATAAATCCTATTTTCCAAAAAAAATCTAACGCCGAAGAATATTTATACTATAAGCGTTTTTGTGCTAAGTAAAATTATTTCATACTTTTTCTGCAATACGTTAAAGACGCAAAAAAATTTAAAAAAAAACATTGTTTTGTATTCTGTTACTTAGAAAAAATATCCCCAATAACACATTATCTCCCACGAAGTCGTACCTACAGTGATCGGTTACAATTTTATTATATGTATACATTTCCTCACTTGGTCCACGTCCAGCAGTTCAATGAGCGTAGAATGTGGGTAGGTGCGAACTCGCACTTTAATCGTAACTCCGCCTGTCAACTGTAGCAATTGTTCGCCATCAGCCACCGCGATCGGTTGACACCACTCGTATGATGTGTCATCTGGGAAATATGTATGTATAGCAAGTGGTTCAAACGCCACTTCAGCCCACTTAAATCTATCGTTATGTTATAACCAAATATACAAAAGCTTTACATTAAATATAGCCCATATCGCACCTTTAGAATTATAGAGATCTAATTCAAAAATGTCAAGTTTTGGGAAACGTCGATTAAAGATTTGTACAATTACGTTTTTGTACAAAAATTAGGCTTACAAAATGATTTTAGATGGTAGTAAATGTATTTTAAATGAATTCTTGATTTATTGATCTACATCATTTATGGTAAAATAAAACAAAGGGTGTCATATATATATTTTTTTCATATTTCATAAAAGATGTCGATATTAGGTCTATGTAGTATTAAAGTAGCAGTTTTTTTAAAAGACTCTTTTATAAGTAAGTCTCTTTATTTCTAAATACTCGGCCAAAATTTTGTATTTTTCATTAATATGTCAGTTTATTACTAAATTTCATAATATTTTTAGGGTTTGTGTTAATATAAAACTATAAAAGATAATAAAAAAGGTTTATTACAAAGTAAACTTCTTAAATAATATCCGTCCAGAAAAAAACATTGTAATCATAGGTTTTTATTTATTAATTTTACATCACAGGTTTTAAAGTAAATTAAATTAACGCCGCTTAACATAACTTCTAGCCTCTATATTATCTGTTTACAATAATATCACAATGTTAATCAAGTCCTCATTATTGAGACTTAACTAAACTAAAAATAATGTAAAATAAAATAAACTCTTAAAATTCTTAATAAAGTAGTAAGTAATTAAATGATGGAATTATAATAATTTGCGTAATAGCTAGGAATCACTTTTTTTGTTAATTAGATCACGTAAATCAGTTTTCTTACGTTCATCTATTTCTAATCAGTCCATTGATTTGAATTCTCTAAATAGTTACTTTTCTACTTCTCCCGTGCGTATAGGCAAACCCAATAAAACTTTATGTCTTCGAAAGCTGGCTCAGGCCACCAAGCCTAGCTGTGCCTTTTGCCTTCCATGAAGTGACAGTAGAAGAAGTAAGAAAGGGTATCGTATCTATTTCCTCTAAAGCTGTAGCTGTAAGTGATAACTTGAGTCTAATTTAACTAAGTCGTGACATGTTGCTGCTAGTGCTACATCTTGTAACTCCTATTATTACTCACATTCTAAACTTCTCATTCGAGTCAAAATCTTTCCCTACTGCCTGGAAAAGTGCACATGTCCTCTCTTTACCTAAACAATCTATTTCTATTCATTTTTCACACCATCGTCCTATTTCCATCCTTCCTATCCGAAAGTCTATCTTCGAAGTTCCGTGAGAAATCCGCGTTTCAACAGCTTTCTAACTATCTATTACAAAAAAACCTTTTGAATACATTACAGTCTGGCTTCCGCCCATCACACAGTACATTTGCAGCGTTAATTAAAGATACTGTATAAATATTATACTGTATAAATATAAATACTGTAAAATGAACTATACTTATTTTACTCGACTTTAGTAACGCGTTTAATTCTGTGGATTTTGATGTGTTACTTGGTGTCCTTTCCCCAATTAACAGCTCTCCTGCTGCCACTGAATGGTTTCGTTATTAACTTCGGGGTCGCAAACAAAGAATCTGCACTGGAAGGCTTTGCTCTGACTGGGCGGATTTGGCGGCGAACTCTCTCCTCTGCTCTTTTCCATTTTTATAAATGAAATGACCAAAATCCTATATTATCATTACCATCTCTACGCTGACGATTTACAGCTATGCAGACACGCCACTCTTGAAGACTTAAATACTGCAATTCTGAACATCAATTCCGATCTCGCTCATATTAGTGAGTGGGCGACTTTGTTCCCCTCCGTTTGAACCCCTCAAATCTCAAGCTCTAATAATTAGCAGAAGAAAATTACGTGCCAGAGTCGATTTTAACACCTTGCCTTGCATTAAATTAAAGGAGAATATCGTAACGTTGTCGGAATCGGCAAGAAATTTGGGTCTCATAATTGATAGCCAGTTATCGTGGTCTGCGAACATTAACGTAATCAGTAAATGCATACATTATTCTCTGCACTCTCTTAAACGTCTTAAAATTTTTTTACCCATTCGCACTAAAACCATTCTTGCTCAATCTCTTCTTCTGCCACTGCTAGATTACGCTGATGTTTGTTATCCTGATGCTAATGAAGAGGCTCTCGACAAACTTGACCGACTTCAGAATATGTGTATTCGTTTTATCTTCGGCTTACGCCAATTTGACCACGTGTCTGATTTCCGTCGGAAACTGAATTGGCTTCCTGTGCGTTTACGCCGTAACCTGCACATTCTCACTATTCCTTGTAACATTTTAAAGTCATCTTCTCCTCCTTACTTAAGGAAGCGTTTCCAATTGACACTTCCAAGTGAAAGACCTGTACGCTCATGTGTAACTCTAAGAAAGCTTGAACACCCTATATTTAATACCTCTTTCTATGAAACACCCTTCACAGTTCAAGCAGTGCTTATAAAACTCACTACCTAACTCTATACTGTCGGACAATCCATCTCCAAATACTTTAAAATCAAATTAAAACAACATTTTCTTAATCTCAATTCGAATCTTTAGTAGGCGCTTTGTATTTTTCTTTATTAATTTTCTTTTTCTGTTGCAACTCTTTTATGTCATTATAAATATTTATATGTTTGTATATGTGTGTTTGTATAAGCATATTTATGTAGGTATAGTAATATTGATTAACATTATGTATATTTGTATGTAGGTTTGTTACTATTTTTAACAAAATATTAAAATACCGCACCCGAATCATTTCTTTTAACATCTTTTACATTCAAAGGTTTCTGGTAGAGATGTGTATTAGAGATTTCTTTTTTTTTTGTTCGTTTATTTATGCTTTAGTTAGCGTTGTTATCATTTTTTTCCATTTGCTTCCGTTTGTTTCTCATATTAAATACAATAAATTATTTTTCATTGTATGAAGTTTTTTACAAAATCAGTAATGGATGTTTAAACAAAAAATATATATTTTCTCTAAAATCCTAATTTAATACTCCTAATTTAATACCGGTGACTGACAATCTGAAAAATAATGTACAAATCATGAGACTGGTTGAGTCATAATTTAAAAGAATATAAAATAATTTAATACTACAGGGACCGGACAGTAGTCAGCAAATAATAATCGTATAAATTATAAGAGAGACACAATCCTCAATAAATTTAAATAATATTCATTAATTTTATTATTAAAGAGACCTTGTTAGAAATAGGTCTTCAATAATTACCGTTTTTCATTCAAACCGTGTCTCAATGAAAAAAAAGTGCAGGCTAACCGACGACATTTTCGTATTACAAGGACTCAACTAGGAATAAGGTCTTTATTCAATAGAAAATTATGACTTGACTTACCTTTATATTTGATCCTGTACCGGCCTATTTCGTATAATGTCCGTGTAAAGCTAAATACGTGACGTCTCACTCGGGATACTCGCGACACATTACTGTTTGTGTCACTATAAAACTAAACAAACGCGGTAATTGTAGGAAAGTGAAAGAGACCTAAGTATTCGTTTTGTAGCCTTTTAAGAAGAAAACGATCTATATTTTATTCAGAGTCGATAAAGATAGTTATTTTAGGTCAATTTCTGACAATAACTCAAAATCACGGTTTTTTGGATTAGGTCTCTATAATTCTAAAGATGAGATCTAAAGATGATATAGAAGATAACATATCGTTATTTTGAATTATAAGCTATATTACTGTAAAGTTTAATCTAAACCCGTTTAGTAGTTTTTTCGAGAAAGTGGACACGTAAACACGACTGTAACGGTAACACGGGCGCAAGCGCGACGGTTATCAGTTCGATTCCCATCAAAGGGAATGAGTTAGAGTAATGGAAACTTGAACTTTCTAGAATGTATCCAAAATTGGAGATGTGCGTGTGGTGGTCGTGAAGATTCCAAAGAAAAAATAAGGAGGAAGGGATATAAAAGTAACAGAAGTAATAATACAACAAACCTCGACATTGCCCCACAGTGAGGAAAGGTAAAGGGGGTCGAGCGGGTTGTGCGGGTGGCGGGTAGCGCGCGCTGTACGCCGGCGTCGAGTAGTGCGTCACGCCGCTAGACTTTACTACGCACCACCATTTTATACCCGGGCATTCTTGTTCCACCTGAAATAAATGAATTTCATTTGAAGTTGATTATATACGATAAGTAAGTAAGTATTCAATTAAATAGATATGTCTGAATAACTCGAACTGTTTTAAAAAATATTTACAGTAAAAATATTATGATTATGCTATAATTTACTTAATTTTAATAATTATACAGATATTATAATTCATTTATCCAAATTATTCAAATCGCTATACTTCCAGGAAATCAATCAAAAGCTTTTGTGTATCATCATTTAAGTAATTAATTGTTTACATAATACCACTGTACTAGTATTTTTTTTATAAAAATCTAGTATAAGACTATGTCAAATGCAAAGTATTCTGTATTCTTCTGAAAAAGGTGAATCCAAAACAGTATTACAGTAAAATGTTTCTTGAAATTTACAGTCATTTTTATTTACGAGCGCTTCGTTACGGACATATTTCATGAATACTACTGACCTGAACATTAGCAACAGTAGTTTCGGTGTTAGTGGGCTGAGCCACCGCCAGCGTGGTCTTGGTGCGATTGTGCACCACGAACTGCGGGCACGGGTCCGGCGCCACTGTGATCAACCAACGACCCTCGTGACGTACTTGTGTTATTACCACCGGTACCTATATTAAGATTCAATAAACATGTTAGTTATGTTGTTGTCCTTTACATTTAAATGAATATATGAAAACATAATTCGTTTCTGTATAGTATTACGTAAGCATTTTATCACAATTATTAAATTACATTGAAGTATAAGCTATTGTATTAATTGTATGATAAGCTTGTAACTAATCAATAAATAAAATCATCTGGAAAGTACAATTAAATCATCTATTAATAAATAAACATATAAAGTAATGTAATAGATATAGAATAATTTATCTAATGGTCTAAAATAATATTGATTACCGAACATCCTTCATGATTAGTGAGCGCGATGGCTCTGCGCTGCAGCGGCGTGCCAAGACGCACCGGCACGGGGGTGGTAGCGGGTTGCGTCTTAGACGGTAGGGCAATACAAAGGAACGCTCTCACCTCCTCCGCATCCCTTCCCCTCCAGCGACCACTCATGTGGAAGTGGGAGAGCGGGGTGCCTTCGAGACTAGTTAAAAATTGTATTTATTGATGATAATAATAATAAAATTTGAGGAGAAAATAAAATCTGAGGATTATTATAATAATATAGATCATTAATACTATACACATTAACTAGTAGCATTATTTTACTGGACACTACTTCTATAACCAAACTAAGCATTACATTTTTTTAGCTTTACACTGTATCCTGCACATAGCAGGGTAGGCAGAGGGAACATTTCCCATACGAAAAACGATTTTACGACACTTCCGTTTCCCTATTACTGCCGAATTCTCAAAGCATTACGTGTTGAGTGCCGGAGCTCAACACCGCGTTTGACCTTATCTTGTTACCACAGAGAGGAAATGATAATCTTCTATTTAATTCCTCCGAGTGTAAATCGAACCCTCAATTTTTGCATTTAAAATCAAACGTTTGTGGCACTGCGACGGCCTCCATGTAACAGTAAAAAAAATATTTGTCTAATGTGCAATATTTAAAGACCTTTTTCACTAAATAAACTATTTTTGTACTAAATTAGCTTATGTCATAAACATACCTTCCTTCTTTCGTAGGCTGTATCGTTTTAAATTTTTTTGGTTGTAATAAACTGTTTTTCACAATCTCAGTTGGCACTGCTACTGCTGACACCTTAAATTAACATAAAAGTCAAGTTAATATATAATCAATTTTAAGAATTCAAGTGTCATTAGAGATATTTAAAAAAGAAGAAAATACAAATGGCATATTCAGGAGTATTTATTTTATAAGACATTTACGAAATATGTAATATTAATTTAATTATTTTTATTATTATAAGCATACTAACCATAATATTAGTAGCAAGTCGATTGATTAAAACGTATGTGGATGTTATGCCTAGGACATTGATATCTTGTTTAATTTCATAGTAAATTGTTAGAAGTGCCACCTGTAAGTGAAAACAAGGAAAATAATAAACATTACACAATTAAATAAAATTAAAATCAAATTAAAAATCATTAAATAATATTCTCTTATAATATATTTTATTATGTATTCCGTAAATAACCTTCCAACCTTATATGGAATATATTATATTCTCTTATAATATATTCCTTAAAAGGTATACATTATAACAGTATAACAAAGACCACACAAACCTTCTGGCCACACTGTATCACAAAGTTGGCGGGCCGGTCGAGGGCCATGTGGCCGGGCGGCGGGCTCTCATAGCGGCCGGGCTCGCGCTCGCACACGCGCAGCTCACCGCTTACGAACGTCTCCTGACCCTCCTCCACCGACATGAAGAAAGGTTTCTGTTCGTCATGAAAATTTTATAAAGTTACATTAACATTTTTAAAATGTTATTCAGAAAAAAGTTTTTAGTAAACGAATAGTCGATGTTTGTTAATCAATTTTCTTTACATCTTTATTTATCATAATGCCTTATCATAGAATTATATAATTTAATAACCTGGAGAACAGCAGAAGGCGGTGATATAGCCACACCCGACTCTAGTTTACAGAGGGGCGCGGCGTCATGTCCTCTAAGCGTGAGTGTTACAGGAGAGGCGTTAGCGATCAGCACCATGGGGCAAAGTTGTAATTCAAGGGAACACCCGCCCCCCGCTCGAATGGCGCGATACTGGACCTGTTTAATGTATTTTATTAAAAACATAACACATCATTTTGTTAATAGGAGTTAGTAAAAGACTAAATAATATTATAAAATTCATAGTATATAACCCTTATCCAAGTAGGAAACATTTTCCTACTATACCAGTCATACTAAAATCAATCTAACCGGAAAAAGGAAATAATGTTAGTAATTATACAAAAAGTATTAACTATTAAGATATTCAAAATTAGTAACCGCACACAAATCATAAAATAAATTACCGAGATATCGCATCGGGGCTGTAAAAATGCGGGTTGCCAAGCGCCTGGCCAATGGTTTGTTACTATTGAATATGGCCACCTAGGATGTGTCTCTTGCCCAGATTCTTTCAACCTTTATAGAAAGTAACTTGTTAAAACTTACTGGTGAAATGTTACAAATATTTTTACATTGTTAATTAAGCTGCTGTTTTCTGCATATAACAGAGAGAACCTAGTGCCTAGTATAGCAGTGAGAACAGGCCGTTCCCTAATTTCTGCACAGTTTTTGAGACATGCGCGTTCAGTGGCAGAACTCAACGAAGCGTTTTGTCCACCAGAGTGGGCGAAGATAATTAAAATATAATCTTTCTCCTGAGAGAGTATCGAACCCACAAAAATCTTGTTTATAGATATATGTTTGATCAACTGCGCCAGGAAGGCCTTGTTTTGTTTGATATGACAAAATATAAATGAAAAATGTACATAAAGGATGGATGGAAATATATTTATAGACTTATTAAAACTTACCATTGCTGTAAAATATCAACGATTTCGTCAATATTGTTAACATTGGGAGGTTTCTCGAATACAGAAGTATCCGTTACTCCATAGTGCAAGGGAACTGCATCGCGTGTAACTGGGCAGTTAACATTTCTGTAACAAAGGTACATAGGTATATATATGTTATCCATTAGTATATTCGGGGTTTTTTTATAAGCAGGTTATATTGTCCCATATCGGGTAATCAAAATAATTACTTAATTTATTTATTACATATTAATTTGTTTGCATAACCCTGCGCAACGACAGCCTCACTAGTTTTAATTTAATATTTTAATATAGCTACTGAAAATAATTAATGGTAAACAATCTCTCAGCTTTAAATTGCTACTTGAATCCAAATATCATATTGTTTTAAAATAAACCTTTCACATAAGAAGTATTTTTTTTAATAATCGGTACTTAATAACTTAATATTGTCTGTTGTCTGTCTTCATACATTTATACCTAACAGAGTTAACAAACGTTATGCATTGACTGACGATATCCAACATCGCAATTTGTCACATAAATATGTAAATTATCATGCTTAGCTTTTTTACTACAATATTAGTCTCATTTAAATAACCGGCACAGCGTCCGACTGTAAACACGACGGTTGTTTGTGAGTTTTATTTCCGCATGCGATACTAGGTTCTCTCTGCCTACTACTACGTGAATTTAAAATGAAATTATTACTTATATTGGAATGTGAGTGAATGCCTAGCCGCGGTTGTGCCTGGTGCCATTAAATGCGTGACCGCTCCACGGCCGTTGGCTACTTGTACTATTGTTTGACTTGTACTTGTTTGAGATGTTTGGGAGCCTGTTTCTGATGATATATGCACCTGAAATGTCCAAAGTTAATATAAATTAAATAAAAAATATTTTCATCATTCATATAAACATTTGAATTTTGTCATGTATTGTACCATGAAATGATGATATGCATTTAAATTAGGGGGCTATTTTAAGTATATTATTATTTACATTGTTAAAGAATTAAACATATGTTTACATCGGTATCCAAAGGTAAATACGACCGCAACACATATAAAGGCCACATGGTTGCTATAACACTGTTGTCACTGCTGGCGCGGACAACGCGGCACCACACCGACGTGTACGACGTGCTTTCAGTAGGAACTAGAAAGTAGGAAAGTAGGAATAAGAAAGAATATTCAAACATTTTATCTTTTATAAATTCGGGACAATCGGTGTTCTGTAGCGGAATTCAACGCCACGCTTTGTCTTTCCATATGTTTACAGCCAGAAGCTGTATACCACTATAATCAGTTAATTATGAAGTTATTATAATTTATTAAAATAAAAGTGTATTTCTCAATTTAAGAAGTAATTATCAAGTAATTAAATAAGTTATCTGTGTTTGTCGACATTTTAATTGGCTTTAATATTTATATATACATTTGAAATACACTACAAATACCTTTAACAAGCCACGGTACATTTTCTTTTGGACATTCTTTTAGTGGTATATCCCCGGACCATCCTGTTTCATCTGGTGTAAATTTGACCCTGTTAATCATAACACATCAAAAATCAAATCAGCTTCACGCTGTATCCCGCACACAGCAAGGTAGGCAACCTAGTGTTAAAACACTCCGTTCCCCACTTTCCGCTGAACTTGTTACGTGACGAACTCAACGTCGGATTTTTGTCTTGGTGCCAGAGCGAATTTAAGAAAACATTAATGAATAATAATTAATTTCCTCGAACCCACAACCAGCGCATTAGTTACACCATTGTGTCCCTGCGCCACGAAGGCCTCAAATCATAACGTAAACGAAAATTATACAAACCTATCACTAAATACATATTTTGCAGATATGTATATATATATTTTTAATAACTAAATTACTTACTTAAGAACCGCTTCACAATCAGAGTTACATATAACGCTTAATCCAAGATTTTCCGCTTGTAATTCACCTGAGCTTACAGTTTGCCATACGTAAGAAGAACGCGCACGGACCTAAAATTTTTTCTTTTAATATTATATATGAAGTCAAAATTTATAATAAAATGAAAAGTTTATTAATAAAATAATAATTATTTTTTATTAATATCTTTCTATAATTTATCTGGTAGGAAAGGAGTTATTGGTGTTATCATCACCAATTTTGCTTTGACTATTTCATATATTAATTACCTTTGAGGCCGTGCGCAGCAGCACAAGAGTGTGACGCGACGGTTGTGGGTTCGATCCCCACGTAGAAAGTGGGGAACGGAGTGTCTTATCATTAGGTTCCCTCTGCCTACCCTGCTGTGTGTTATTTTTATTTTTAATTACCTTATAAAACAAGTTGTGCCGTAGCATGTTAGCCAGAACGAGTTTACCAGATAGGTACATATCACGACGAGAGCCGCTATCCTGAACGCGAACGTGAAGGAAAATTCCTCCTATTTTAGATTCACCTTTGTCTTCTTCAATACGCACTCGGCATTTACCCTCACTGAATGGAACACCTAAAAAAATATAATAAATGAAAAAAGTTAATTTATTACTCTGCATATAAAGATGATTTACTACCTTCTTATCTTATCATATATCTTATCATATATTATTATTACACATATATATATATATATATATATATATATATATATATATATATATATATATATTATAAAAAGATTTTTTAAACGATTGATAAAATGTTAATGTTTGATATGTAAACATTAAATAAACATAAATTTCAAAGTCTTGCATTTACAATGTAGTAAAATAACATCCTATGTTATGTCAGATTATATAATACATTCTTAAATTTCATTGTAAGTTGAATGAGAGATAGTGAAAATAATATAAATTTTATCAGTATGGTTATATACCCGACGACCAGTGCCAATCTGATGTCGCACCAGCAAATGCGAATCTTAACTTCTTTGGCGATGTTGGAGATCTCCATCTGTTATGGAGAAATTTATATATAACTTATATATATTGAAAATGTATATTTTTAGAATGTATACTAGGGTGCAACCTCGTTCGTGTTACACATAATAAAGAATAATTTCCGCAATCTAGCAATCAGTTCCTTCTATAAGACAAAACTCAAAAATATAAATGTATGACAAGCATCTCTTTTTCTGAATTAAACTGTCTTAATAACTGTAAATATATCGGTATAAATTTTAAAATTAACATATTATCACATATTACAAATACACAACGTACCTGTAAGCGACAGAGGCGCCAGCAGTAAAAAGAATTAATTCGTCAGTCCCCTCTTGTCCTACGCGCAAAGTGTTAGCGCATCTGTTGTGAATCCAGAGAGACACTCGTCCACATAAAGCTGTTTTTGTATCTTTACTGTCTGCTTTCCACTCCAAAGCGTATGATGAACTGAGTTTATTAATTGAACTCTAAAAATAAAAATAATTAGTAATAAAGGCTTAATTATTAGCATAAGCTTTACAATTTATGCGAGATTTTAATAACATTAAGTTTACTATGATGTTTTTTGGTAGTTCAAAATATTTTTGAAGAATATTTCGGATTATCTAATTTATCGTTCACACAGTACACTTGTACAAAACGTAAGCAATGAGCAGAATAAAGGTGAGTGAACAATCATTTACCCGACTTCTCGGACTTTTTTAAGGGATGTTTTACTTGAGATACTCTATAGAAAAGTTTAATAGTGTATAAAAAGTAACGGTTATTTACTAACTCGTTTATCTATTTTTGTTTTTAAAGATATTTAAAATCTTCAAGGTGACAACAGCTATATGGCTTACCTTACCTTATAAGCATAAACCCAATCATCAGCCACAGAACGTATGGTGCTCACTCTAGGCACGTGTAGAGCGACGCGTACATCGTCTGCTCTCACCCGCAACCGTGGCTCGGGGGCGGCGGACACCGTGCCCTGTACGCGGAACTCTTCTATTAGCCGCTCCATACGACCCGTTGCAGAATCTATTATATCACTCCTGTGAATTTTTTAATTATTTCAACGGTAAGAGGCGGAGCTCAACGCAGGTCTTTGTCTATGAGAACGGAGAAAGGAAAAATACACATTGATAGGAATTTGAGTTTGAGACGTTTACAGTCAGATGTTGTCTCGCTGCGCCGTAAAGGCCATTCTATTATTATAATATTACAAAAAGGTTCAGTCCTAGTGATAATATAAAGGTTAACTCAAGTTTCCTGTAACTATTTTTAATGGCAACTGAGAACCAATTAATTACAACAAAGTTAATATGAAATTTACTTATACTATGCACATCAATGTGTATATAATATAATAATAAGCCATTTTATACCTTTTATTTTATTATTATCAGCTTCATGCTGCATCCCGCACACAGCGGGGTAGGCAGAGGGAACCTAATGTTAAGACACTCCGTTTCCCACTTTCGGCCGAATTCATTGGAGGCATTGCGAGTTGAATGGCAGAACTCAACGCCGGGCGTTGGCCTCGACACCAGAGCGAAGAAATGGAAATATACATTTAAATAAATATTTCATCTCTTCGAGTAGACATCGAACCCACAACCAGTCGGTTTTACAGTCACACTTTGTGCTCCTGTGCCACGACTAGCCTCAGTCAGCCATGAGTTATACCTTCATTATTAAATTTGATGTGGAATGTTGAATTTGAGGTCTTTTTCTATTTAAATACAATTATTCGAAAGAACTTACTTTTAGGATTCGGATATTTTAACGCCGCTCGAATAGAATTCGAATTGAATTATTAATTTACTTCAAAAAAGAACATAAAAGAAAAACCATAGTAAATTGGGTTAATTCTAATTAGCCTATAATTCAATTATTTTCATTGTTTTAGATATTTTTACATAATTTTTATATATAATAAGTAAACTTTATTAAAATTTATAAAACATACGACAAATGAGTGTCCAGTAGCAGTCGGGTTGAAGCAGCTACAACGCAGTGTGCAGCTGAATTCCTCATACGCAAAGTTAATACTCGATGGCTGCGCACTAGATTGGGGGACACGTAGTAGCCGCCCAACGGAGCTTTTTCTCTATACAAACTGTAAAAATCGTAAATAAAAAAATATAATATAATGTAATCTGTAATAGTAAAACTACCAAAGTAAAGCATAATGTAATTGTATAATGATTGTCATAATATATGATGTTTTGAATATTTTAGGATTGTCCATAATTAACTACTATTATTTTATATAATAGGGTTATTTAATATTAAAATAACATTTAATTATGATTTATTTTTTGTGTTTGATTGTTGACAACCATCAAATAGTTTTATAATTATGGCATTTTAAACTTAATAATGATGAATTCTTAACGTATATGAAATAGTATGTAAATAATTATGTAGGTCGCTAGTATTATTATTAAAGTACATATTGGAAAGTGAAACTCACTCAGTTATAACAGGCAAGGAGTTATGAGCATTTATCTCCATGACTGCCATTCGTAATGCAAATCGGGCTCGAGGCATGAGGCGAGGAGCGAAGTACGAATCCACTCTTAGTACACCTGATAATTGCTCGGCATTCACCGTGGATGTCTTTTTGTAGTAGTCATTTCCTACTGGAGGATCTAATGACTGAAAAAAAAGTTTAGTTAAATCTGTTTTTTTTACATTCAAGCTGTATACCGTGTGTAGCATTTTTTTCATGGGTTTCAACATCACAACGTTCGCCTTTTTATAGTTAAAAATTGTGCGCTGCGACACGAGACCCTTACTCGAATATTTTATAATATTATGATTAACACTAAGACTTTAGCATTTAAATGGTTGCAATTAAGACTAAATATTAAATACAAATATACATTCTTACTTTTAAAAAAAGCAATAATATTTTTATTTAACAATTCAATTTCAGATTAGAGATAATATTAATATTAAAATGCTCTTCAGTTCATATTAATTTAACCAATGTCATATATGAATAATTTCCTAAACAATAATTTGGATGTTGTGAAAGTATACTGTAAAGACGAATTAATTTTTGTCACTTACCAATGGATCCAATCTCGGCATAAATTTTCTAGAATCAAATTCAAATGACGGCTCTTGTTGTGCATCGTCTTCGGAGCAAACACGGACGCGCCACATTAGCGCATAAACAGCATCTAAAGTACAAAGATTTATGTAAATTATAATAATCACACAATTTTTTCATCCTTATTATTTTTCAGGTGGTAATGAAAAGATTTTTCAAGAATAAGATATATATAAACATAAAAAACGGGGTATTACTTAATTTATTGTACAAACCATGTGGTATTAAACTGAGCTGCATTTCCCGAGGCTCGGATACAGGTAGTTTAAAGTACGTGTGTGGCTCCCATCGTGTAAGCATTGGACAGTAAAGTTCTAGGGCGCATTCCACTTCCTCGTCCTATAAAATGAAATTAATTTATTTAATTAAAATTATAAAATAATTTTATCTTAATTTTTTCTATTCAGTAAAGTAAAAATCAAAGATATAAAATACAAACTTTCGAGATCGAAGGAAATATCAGTTTGTAATCGCAATAGTTGTGAATTCGGATTGTATTTTTCAATCTAACTTTTGCATAATCTGCACGCTGTTCAATTTCATTGTTCAATAATAAAAATAAAAACAAATAAAAAAAATAATAATAAAGGTCTCAACATTTAAGACTTTCACCTAAAAAGCGGCAGATAGAAATATTAATATTAATACTGACTTGGCCAGGTATTGGATAAGCAATAAGCCTAGTGATGGCTCGCGGGTGTGGATACCGCCAAGAAACAGAGTTGCCATAAAGTGTCACTTGATATGCCATAGGTAATTGATCCCCCGACACTAGCTTAAAAGCACCGCTCCTGTAAAACGTATAATCTTTAATTAATCCTCCTTCCTCCTTCTATAATCCTGTAAAACGTATAATCTTTAATAAACATATAATTATTTTTTTAGGCTGTATCAGTTGTTAGAGACCATAGTGGTGCAGCAGCGCATAGTCTGAATGTAATCGCGACGGTTGTGTATTCGATTTACAGTCGGGAAAATAAATTATTTTCATATATTGCTTTTATATATGTCTCGCTCTGTTAGGAAGAAAGCGGCGAACGAAATGTCACTAGGTTCTCTCTGCCTACCATGCAATATGCGAGAACAGTGAGAAGGCAAAAAAATATGTAAGACTGCCGTAGCTGTATCAGATGTACGTGATAGACGCGGATACAACTGTTTATATAACGTAAACTATTAAACAACATCTATATAGATGTCGGTGATATAGAGGACATAAGGACAAACAAGATGAGATTTCTATACCACGAGAATAATTATAATTATTATAGTAATAGTAACTATTGTGTATTGTAAATAAATATATATTTTAGAGATCTTTAAATATAAAATAAAACCTTAAATCATCTTTGTAGTAGTGATGGGTGGGATCACTGTTGTCTGCTGATTGTTTCGAGAAAAATGATGTGTTTGAAACAGGATAGTTCTGTTGTGTTGTACTGATATCTTCATTTAAAGAATTTTCATTGATTGTTGAAGGAGTAGGCTGGAAAATATATTATAATTTGGTATTTTAAATTGGAGTAAAAATTGTATCGTTCAAAAGAAAAAATATTGGGACTTTATATAAATAAATGCAAAAATAAAGAAATTAAAAACTGGTCGGACTCGTGGACCAGGGGTTATGCATTAAATTCAAAATTATAGATCAAAGGTGCAACTTATAAAATTTTACAAATGTTACTAAAACGATACTGACAAGTTTATAATGGTTTTAAATCTATATAATGGTTATATTATTAATTCTCAGATTTCTTCCTTCATCTATACTGTGATTTCTCAATTCTTACCGAATTTTATGATTGTAATTCCATAGCAAGTATCTTATAGGTTTTTCTCTACTACAAATTATTTGATACGTCCATACATTCCTAGATTAATAAGAATCTTAACAGACAAGAGACGAGACAGACAAAAAATACTACTACAACTTAATTTTTTTGTGTTACGGAACTATGCTATACTAAAATGTCTTTGACTAGCGGACGCGCGCAGCTTCGCCTGCTTATTTGCACCCTTAGGGGTGAATTCTAATAAACCACGATACACATGTTCAATAAAATATTTTTAAGAGTATCAATTTCAAATTTTATAAAAACCGGTGGCGATTTAAAGTTTTTTCTATACAAACTTTCAACCCCTATTTCACCCAATAGGGGTTTGCTTTAGGGTATTTTTTTTTTAAATCTCTTCTTAGTGGATGTTCAGATTACGAAAGTAAACATCTGTCCAAATTCCACGTTTCTACCATCAGCGGTTACGGCTGTGCGTGCGTCTTACCTCAGTCAGTGAGGACAAGTTTTTTTATATATTCTTTGATAATGGCATAATAGAGTGTCAATACATACGTTTTGTAAATTGAGAGCACGTTTAATCACACTGTGTAATCTTATTGCAGTTTCTAAGTCGCTTGGGCGCAGGTCTAGTACAATGTGGTCTAGATCAAGTCCTACGCGGACAGTGGGTTCCCGTGTAGAGGCACCACCTTCTGCCCTACGCCATGCATCCCACGTGGCGTCAATCATACCACTACAAAAATATTTAAATGATAGGTAGAAACATTTTATTATTGTTTTTTTTAAAATGTATAAACTAAATAATATTATCCCATTTTTTGTATAATTACAATTGTTATTTAATTTTTTAATAATTAATCAACATTTCGTCCTTATTCTATCTACTGGTCCATCACTCACAAATATCGTATTTACAGAAATTGAAATATAAATTAAAAAATTAAATATAAGTAATTATTTATTACAGTTAGATCTACTTTAAACCAATCCTACCCAATCATAGCAGGTTGCAACACAACGTGGCGGCGTACGATTACGGCTCCAGCTGACACTGAAAGGGCAGTAATGAGGGTCCTGCAGTTCACTCGGTCGGGACGTGAACCTGCGGCTACTTGCATGTGCCACGCCTCCCACCCCACCGTACCTTCGGACCCCCGCACGCCTATTTGACCCGTTTGTATTGTGATGCTCTCGATATGGTGGCTCACTAATGGTTTTATATAATATACATTATTAGTTAACAAAAAATAATTCAACATTCAAAAAGCCGGTGAAATAATATATTACAAACCCATGCCATGTTTGATTATGTATAGGAGCGGTGACGGGAGCGGTGGTGGATGTATTGTTTCCATTGACGCTGTTTCCTCTAACTTGGATATATTTTTCTTGACCTAGAAATTGAAGGACACATCAATTTGTTTATTTGGTAAAGAATACATATGAAAGTATAACATCATTTTTTTTTTTAATATTTACCAGAGCCGTAATGCCTTTAAGTCTTTGCAGTCTATCTGTACAGACATCGAATATAACAGGTCTCTCTACGTCCAGCTGCACAGTCACTTGAACGCTGGCACCGCTCAATGATTTATAGCCTAAATTAAGACAAGTATTAATTAAATAACTTTAAAAAGAGGATAAAAATCTATGAAACAAAATCATAGTGTTATTAAAAATATGACTCAATTGCATCGTCAGCTGCAGTCAGCCTAACAATATACTAGTGTATAGTTGTTAGTTAGTACTAACTAATGACTAAGACTTGAGACTATTACATATTTAATAAAACAACATTTCGCGGTAAAAAATAATCCCTCCCCCCATCTCCCCCTCAGCGTTCAATTTTAAACAAAATTATACATTTTCTAAAATATAACATCAATTTTCAGGGGTCACCTGTAGATGAATCAATCTTCAGCGTAGCTAGCGCGGGTGGTATATCAGTGACAGGGTCCGGAGACCCGCGGGCCGTGCTCAGTAGGGGGGCGTTCCAACAATCCTCGTCCACGCCCGCGCCGAGTCCAATCCACGCGTTGAATAGAGACACCTGATTTAATTTTAATTCGTTTATTCACGCTTTAGACAGCTAGTAGAAAGGCAGGCATCCTAGTGTTAAGTAGTGACCGACCGAAGATTCGGTTTTGGTCAGTTTCGGCCAAAACTCGCAGGTTCAACCATATTTTCATAGGGGTAGAGCGTGGTCAATTCTTGTCTTTTTTGAATAAAACTTATTTCAGATATAAATTTGGGAGCCCATTTATTTGATACGCTACACGATAAAAATTCAAAACTTATGTTATTATATTTACCGTTATTAAGTGTTACTAAGTGTTCTAAGCATAGAACATTTTTTTTAGAAGACGTATAAAAATTATAAATATTTGAACGTAGCTAGACTTAAGCCCGAGTCAATTTCAAACCGTCTATACGCTTTACCAACAAGCCATACGTTGTTATCAAGATTTTATTTTATTTTCCAAATTCAATCAGTAAAAGAACTGCTATTTAAAGTATTTACAATACTGTAATCTCCATAGACATGTTTGTAGGCCAGATATACAACTTGACTTGAATTGTCTCTATGTTAAAAAATAACGGCAATGTCACCTTATCTAAGTTCTCTCAAATTACAGTAAAAAGCAAATAAGAAAATCAAAAATATTTTATTGAGTTAAGTTACCTGAAGAGTCTTCTGTTTCTTTCTCTTCCAATAATATAAATTAGGTTGATGAAACGTTGCGTGGAGCAAAGGGATGTTACCTTCTATCTTTCTTGCAAATGGTAATGTATGCTTACAAGAAAATCAAAATATAATTGTAATTATAAATTTACATTGGGAATTTATTTTTTCAATTTAATATTGTATGTTCTTTTAATATATAATAAAAATTTAAAATCTTACTAATTGTTCCAATTTAGTTTTTCCGATATCTGCGTTTCGTACTGTCTCTGTAAGGCTCCTACTTGCCGACATTGAGTCTTTTCCTTCATCTTTTTTCTTCTTACATTCGTCTATAATTACCTGTAATATAAATATATTAAAATAACAAGTCACAGTATATTCAGTTTGTTCTTCTATTAAGTATAGATTATCGTATAATTAGAATTATAAAATTAAGCATAATAAATTATATAAAAAACAGAAAAAATTAAACATAATAATACTATAATTATGCTTACCTTTACCCTTGGCTCGGAGCTGGCCTGGATTTTGAATATTCCCGGTGGTGGTTTCAATTGTTTTACTTCCGGAGAATTGTTATCAACCACATATAGCGAAAAATCAATAACTCCCATTGTTATAAATACCTCTAAATAATCTGATGCTATTGCACTACAAGAAATCATTAATAGATGAAACTCAAGAAAAGTAATAATGAGTAGATTTATAAGAAATATAATATTTTCTGTTATAGTATTTTAGTTGAGCAATTACTGCATGACTAAAAATTAGATTTATGCTTGTGATGTATAATTTAAAACTTTTTACTAATTTTGTCCTTTTAATACATGACACCAAATTGATATAATTACATGTTTCATGCATCTTTAAAATATATTATTTTTATTGTCCATACTCATATTGTCCTTTACAATAACTATTGCTATTATGACAAAAACAATAAAACTCACGTATGATCAACCGACATTATGGAGACAGATTTCTTAAGAGGAGCAGAGTCACGACGTGGTTTGTACGTGGACTGAGACGTTACTGTTTCAACTCCAGAATCGATTACAAAAGTGCGATTCATCTCTATGTTGCTTGTTGGAGATTCTGATCGAAGATTAATTTAATTGTTATTATAAGTTTAATCTTACTTTATGCTCAATTTTTAATTTATATTGGGAAATCAAAAAGTAATATTGTTTTTTATAATTTCAATATTATGATTACAAATAAAAAATCTACGAAAGTCCTAAAGTAGAAATAACGATCTACGTAATTAATGAAGATGTTTTGTGCATTAATGGAATAAAATATACCTTCATTAAGAACAGTCTCACTGTTAGTGGGAGAGGACTCCATTATCAAATCTTCATTTTCAAGAAGAGATGCATATGGGCACGTTGTGTCTTCATCAAGAAGCATAGAACTGTCTGGTCTAAAAGTGCAAATTTTATTTCAATTTATCTTTATAATTAAATGCTTTATGTAAGTGTATTTGTACTAACTTGTTTTGAACTATACAAAGGATGCTCGAAGCAAGCGTCTCTATCAGTTGTAGCCGCTCTACGTCGATTTCTATGGAACAGTCAGAGAGAAGGTTGAGCTCAACCGCAGGCCCGCTAGCTATTGCACCACAACTGTATATTGCAGGCGCTAATATACAACCCACGTCCACACTGCAAAATGTACAAATATTTAATATTTTTTTTATATAGAGTTCGGTATCACATACGGACCGATTCATTTATATAAAAACGCGTCAGTCTGATAGGCGGCCGGGCGCAATAAAACGATGGCTGGTAATGTTAAGAATAGCAATGAAAAAAAAATAACTTTTTATTCTAATATCGAATAAAATAGTCATAGTTTTAATAAGAATTTGATAGAAAAATTGGTACTGTTGTTTCTAATATTATAGAGATAGAGATGAGCGCACGGCCGGGTTTATCAGATATTACACAGATTCAATACTTTTCGAGCATATAGCTCTTACGCCCCACTTCTACCCCTTCTTCTTCCGCCCCTACTTCTGCCCTTACTTTTCTGGCCAATCGAGGACAACCTTAATAAAAATTCTTTCTATGACTTTGATTTGCGTGTGCATTAGTTTTACCTCATTAATCAATTGGATAGATTCCATGTGTTTTATAAACCCATAAATCGGGAATTTCCTTTCCTTTTCTTTTCCTGTTCGTTCGTTACGAACAAAGATGATTAACAATTATGATATTATTAATAAAACATATTTTATTTACTTACGAATGTAAAATCGGAGTTATTACAGGTGACACAACAGGTTGACTCCATTTCAAAGCTGGGTTTTCTCCACCAGTACCTTTTAATATCTCAGATTCTGTTTCCTAAAAAATGTTTACTGTTTTATACAAAAAATCTATAATCTATAATCTTACTTTGAAAAAGCTCTTTATATAAAAGATTTTTAAAATTTAAGCCATACCTAAAGCATTTATATGTTTAATTTAGTATATAACAGAAACGAAATTAAAAAATAAACACGACAAATATTTATTTAATAGCCTCAAGCTGTAGGTGTATTCGCATATAGAGTAGGCAGAGTTAAAGCATTTTGTTTACGCCTCGTTTTTAAGAAAAATATTTAATTTAATTTTTAACGAAATGATTTTGATGATAATTACCTCTTGATTAACGAGTTGACTAAACTGAGCTGATCTGACGGCAAGACTGTTAATCAACACTTCATACTGCTGTCCTTCTAGTCCGGGACCGGGACTGGTCCATGTGGATTCTACATTTGCATTCACCGATTGTCTGTAATAAAAAAATATTTTAACAAATAATACACAAAAGCTTACTTCAATATCATATATGAAATTATCATTATATTTATGGAAAAAATATTATTATAACAAATTATTGCGGAGTTAGATTATTAAGTTAGTATTTATTTTATAGATTACAATCTGTCACCCAAAATGTCGAAATATAGGAATTAGTAAATTAAAGGCTAGTGCCACGGCTATAAACTAAAGTATATACCATAAAATATAGTATGACATCAGGAAGAGGAAATATTAAGTTTCTTAATTTAACACCTACTACTCCAAATTTAAACAATGTATTATACTATTTTAGTAAATATCTCAAAATATGACCATTACCTGCAAATAGGATTTTCCGGATGTGGACTGATGGTTACCTTACCAACCTGATAAAAAATATATATTTGTAGAAATATATTATTATTATATTTTAAAAACATCCATTTTATCTTGTTAGTATAATAATTTTTGCGTGAGATGTAACATACCATTAGCATGAGTGTGTCATCTTGTTCGTTTTTTTCCTCATCTTTTGTCAACAACAATCTCAAACCACCAGCGACCACATAGAGAAATGGCCATTGCCAAAGACTTGGGCTGAAAAAAAAATTTTGTTAATACGCATATGATAGAAGTATACATATCAATGAATGTCTTTACAAAGTCGATATGTGGTATTGTTAATACCTATAACCGGGCTAAGACTTGGTAGTCCAAGTCTTAACGAAATAACATTAAGAAATCAAGACATTAAAAATATCCTAAAAGTTTTATTATTATCAAATCTATTTGAATACCATATATTTAATTAGACGCTACATAGGTGGATTTTTTAATACAATTTTAATAACACAAAAAATTAGATTTCGTAATTATATTTAAGTAACTTTAGGATATTTACAAACCTCATTTACCGTAACATAGCTGTTCCAAATATCCTTCCACCAAGTTGAAATAGAAACCACACAGCGTAGGAAGATGCAATTTGACAAAACACACATGCCTAAGTTTCATCTTCCTACGTTGCGTAGTATCTGCCGTGCGTTGTCTGCCAGTATGCAAATATATTTATACATAGTGTAAATTAAATATCCATTACGCAAAGTTGTGTGTAAATAAAGCTTTGTGTAAATGTACTACTAGTCCTTTTACACTAGTAAAGTATTCTATAGAATACCCAGATTTTTTATGAAAAATTGTGTAACACTGTAAAGAGGATAAAAATCTTTATAAACGTAGTGATTGCCCACCTCTAAAACGACTGTAAGGGAAAATTTAAAATAGATTTGTATTAAAAAAACTGTTTCAAAGTTACATTTTATGCAAGAATAATAACACAATAAAATATGGTAAATCTACTATTGTATAATTCTTGACAATTTCCACTATTCCGTTTTTTTATAAACGTTACCGATCTGTCAATTCAAATTTTACATTAAAGTATCAAAAAATCATCTAGGGAGTTGTAATCAAACTTAAATAATACTAATAATAGTTAACAACTGGCAACCTTTTCCTTAATTCGGGCAACCACTATAAGTGGGCAATCACACTCTGGGTTACTCGGATTATTATATAACATTTAATATGCTAACCTGGCTTGTTCAGTACTAAGGGAGCAGAGCGTTTGCGGCCTCAGCTCGTTCAGCCATGACATCGCGTGTTCTAGGATACTCGGCTGTAATACCACTTCGAGAGGGGCCAATGTCGCGTAAACTTCCCACATGCTATCTACGCTCTGGGAAATATAGTTTTTTTTATTATAATAACTAGCGACCCTCTTGCGGCTTCGCCCGCTTTTACTACTGGATTATTCATATAATGTATGTTTGCAAAGCACTTAAAATAATGTGAAAATTAATTAGACCCTAATGCAACCCGCATTTTCGTAGTTTCAATAAGGATTTTCCAATTGTTTTACACAGCAAGGATTTTTAGTAGGTACCGTAATTTTAAATCTGTGCTACTAATCTTTTCAAGTACTTATTAAAATATATTTAAATGACTATTTTTAGATAGTTAAATGACTATTTTTAAACGGAAGAAATTATAAACAAAAACCTACCTACTAATAACTACTACAAAAAATATGAAACCAAATATATCGCGCTGAAATAATACATTCAACTCCAATTATCCAATACATGCAAACGCATCTAAATCTTCGTTGCTATAGAGACAGGCGGGTTTTTTTTTCGAGCTTGTGGTTAATGCTGAAGAGGGTATTCTGTCCCTGATGAAAAGCAAGCACTACGTGGCTGCCTGTGAGGAAAATTAAATAGAATGCATCGGCCGGGAATCGAACCCGGGCCGCCCGCGTGGCAGGCGAGCATTCTACCACTGAACCACCGATGCGTGTAAGGCAGGCGGGCGCGGCGGACGCGCTTGTATAAGCAAACGTCACGGGGCGCGGAGGAACACATGGCGAGTGGCGAGCCGTTTCGCAGCAAGGATTTTATGATATTGTAACAACTTCTAAAGTACTTATTAAAATGAAAAACAGTAAAAGACAGTTTTGATCTACATTAAATGGTCAACGGAACTATTATACTTATTTATATGCTGAGAGTAAGGGATAAGTAAAGCTTGGGTCGATACAGCTGAAGTGTCAACGGCGTGATGTGTCAACAATTAAATGCGTTTTTCTCTAAAACTATTCGTAATTTCGAAATAGTGTAAAAAGCTAAATTTATCTCCGTTTAACGTAGAAAATTAATAAAGTATTTTAAAGGATAAGGATTAATACCATTATGGAAAAATATCCCTCACAATAAAAAATATATTGAAATTATAATTTTTATATAGAAATATGATCACTACACGTTGTTCTTAAAAGATACGAATATGGTGTCGCGGACTTTTTGTAGATCTTATTAAGAGGAACAATACTCCAGTACATTATTTTCATGTAGTACTTACCATTAGAGAAGCGCATGCGCGAAAGTGTCTTAACGGGTAGGGCTTTACACACATTTGTCGTATTTATGTTAATTTACATAAGAATGTACAAATAATAAACTATATATAAATGGTGAAAATCGCATCAAAATCCGTTGGGTGGTTTAGAAGAAGAGTTAGAAACGTCAGACAGACACGAAAAGCGACTTTGTTTTATAAGATATAGGATAGGATAGGATTACAATAAACCATAATCATAAGTTTTATAGCATTAAGTCAATCAACAGGATTTAAAAAACTATGGAACATTTTTGTATTGCAGTAGACACTCGATTAACCGGATTATTTTCGTCATTTGTCATTCGGATAATCGAAAATTCAGAATAATAAGATCTATACAGAAAAGCTGGTTTTGTGCATATGTAGCACAAAATTATTATAATTAAAAGCAGCAAGTACATATTAACGAAAATCAACGTTTATTAAGAAATTATTAAAATTTCCAATATACGATTTCATTGTAATAGGTTGTATAAAATAATAATAGCGGTTGATAGTCCAAATTATCGCGAATCCGTATAACTGAGGGCCGGATAATCGAGTTTCTACTGTATTTTTAAATTTATTTTTGTTATTAGAAACCAAATTTCAATTATGTTACCACGAATTCTTCTTTTATTTGTTTTAACTATAATAGAATTTATAAAAATTGCTCTAAAATATACTCACTGTATTCTGTTCCAATAATTTAGAATAGAGTTCTTTCCAACTGACCGGTAAGTTTGATATTCTGTAAGGTAATATTATTGTAATAATAAGTAAATAATAATTAATAAAAGTAGTAAATAATAATAAGTCTATTAACGAATTATTTAATCATAAATTAATTGAACTAAAATAATAAATCACAAACAAGGTTTTGTACTATAGTTATAATTTTACTATAGTTATAATTTAGATTCTGCATCCAGATATGTGTACTATCCGATCGAATAAGAGCGCTAAAATTAAATTTATTTATTTTTACAGACTATTTGTTTAGTTCTTGCCTATCAAGATAGAAACTAGTATCTAGTTCCCAGATTTCGCCCGAATAAGACAAATTATATGGTAAGTAAGTATTTAACGCCACTCTTTTCTTACCAAAGCCAAATAATTTTAATTTTTTTTCTATATTCGCAAAATACCTATATCAAGTAAAATATGAAATACCTTGCTTGTGTAACAGTTATGGCGAGAAAATGATTCTCCTCTTTAGCATCTATAGGCTCCCGGACTTCGAGGATACGCCCACCCAAGGCACCTGGAACCCACTCGTCGCTGTCCGTGCTGATAATGATTAATAATTTTGATCAAAAAAAATATTGTTAGCATAATTTACTTATATTTTATATGACATTCGTAATTACATTTAAGTAACTTTAGGATATTTACAAACCTCATTTGACCGTAACATAGCTGTTCGAAATATCCTTTCACCAAGTCGAAATAGAAACCACACAGCGTAGGAAGATGCAATTTGACAAAACACACATGCCTAAGTTTCATCTTCCTACGTTGCGTAGTATCTGCCGTGCGTTGTCTGCCAGTATGCAAATATATATTGCATTGTCGTGACAATTTTTTATTAGAATTAGTATTATATATATATAAAAGTGTTAAAATATAATTAGAACAGAATTGTATATAACAAGAAGGAATAAAATAATTGTATTAGCTGGATTTTGTGTCTGATTTGTTGGTTCATCCGACAATATTTAATTCATAATTAATTCATGTCTAATTTTGTTAATTCATTGAAACTCACTGTCCTGTACGTTACAGAGATAAAGCTTACACAATAGCATTTTATTGGCTTACCGTTTATAATGTTTAATGGATGCTGAAGCAACTTTGACTTTTAGTTGGTTGTAATGGTTTTGCAAGTCCACTGTATTGATTATATCATCCACGTCGAAAACGATCTTCACCTGAGGTGAGACGACCACGAGGGTCGCGCGACTCACAACCCATTGGAACCAAAAGAAAGTTTTTAATTTCGCATCTAAAATCAACGAAAATATGTTTAGAGATAATAATAATGATATGTTGATATAGTATTTTTTTAACAAAATGTACTGAGAAAATAAGATATTATTATTATTTTATATAGATGATAGAGAATAAAATATTATCTAGTTTACTTTAAATTTTACCATCAAACACATTAGGACGCAAGTTGTTTCTATATTTCTTATTATCCACAATCAGACTTCAAATAAAATAATTTTTCATAATTATTAATTTAATCTTATGAATCAAGCAAATTCTTTAAATATAGCTCCTATGGAATTTTAAAACTACAGAGATACCCGAATCAGTGGGACGAGCCTCAAAAATGCTGATCAACTGTTCCGAGCGATTTTCACTCGCTGTTTCTTCCGATAGACTTTTCCTTGTTTCCACTTCTGACACAGATCTAAAATAAAAACAATGTACAAACAATTCATTGTTTATAAGTTATTTTTATTTATTTTAAAAGCATAAAAAATATATTATTACCTCATAAGTAATTTGTGAGAGCTACCAAATGAAGAAAATGTTTGCATAGTTGTAGATGTGACAGGTGGTCTGCGTAGTAACGTGGAGATGTGAGAAAAACAATGTAAAGCGGCGGCGACGGTTAGTACCTTTAAATTAACAATCTTACATAGAAATATCAATCTAATTTAACTCTATCCTTTATGAAAATTTGCATAATAAAGGAATGCAGAAGGTCAGATTTCTTTGTACACACTCTACCTTACTGTATACATGCACAGAAATATAACACACAACCTAAGGCATCACGTATTTTATCTTTCATATTTCATATATTAAATATAAACATAATAATATATGGCCGGTGTATTTACAAGTTTTTCATATTTACCTGATCTTGATCTAATTTTATTTTTATAGGCGGGGTATCGGCATGAAGATACACACCCAACGACACGACGGGACCAGTCGCGACTGTTGTCAGAACGTGCGTGGGCTGAGGGGCGGTTTCAGTTGTTTCTGGCTTTAAAAGTAAACACATAATGTACATGTGTTCCGGAAGGAATGAATTATCCTGAATCACCTTATAGTAGACTTATTTTTTCTTTTTTTCAGCTTCACGCTGTGTCCGGCGCACAACAGGGTAGACAGAGGGAACCTAGTATTAAGACATTTCGTTCCCCATAGTACACTTATTGAATGCCTTTAATATAATATAAATATTTTGTAGTTTCTAAGATACTTATTATTCCTTTCAAATTGCACATTTTTAATAGAGTTAAAGAACTACTTTGTATTTCTTTTTTACACAATTGAGTAATAATTATATCTGTCAGTTATTTGAGGTTTTCTTTTCTTATACTACCAATAGATATAAAAATACATATCTTAGAAACAAACTACATTTTTTTAAACTTAATTTTGAAGTCTAATAAGTCTACTGTGAAGCTTTTCAGAATTATCCATTGGTTTCGAGACATCTGTATGTATATTTTTCTATTATTTTATTAATAATTGAACGTTAAATTTATCTATATTCTCAAATTTCTAACTCATTTAAGTTATAATATAAATACTACACAGAAAAAAATATTTTAGTCGCTTACCTCAGGACTATCCTTCTTGCGCCTGAAAAAAAAATGTGTTTTAAATGGTTTGTTACTATAAGTAAATATTATATTTTCTAATTAGTTGATTATACCTTACGGGCCCTCTGATAAATTCTTTTAACGAAGACGGTTTGAAATCGATGCCACCCGTGAAATATTTGGTCCTCTATAAAGAAAATCGTATTTACAGCAAAATATAAGAATGAATATTTAATATAAATTAAATAAGTAATATAAAAAAATACTTCTTCCTCCTTGTGCTCTGTGTGTTTTGCTTTCGTTTCAGTTTTTTTAAAAGCTTTAATTTGCAACGATTTTGTGACAACTGAGAGTGTTACAGTTGTGGTGATCATGTCTAAGACTGTCCTGGGCATGACCAGTCTTGAAGCCTTCAATTGAGATTTAAGTCCGGCAACTGATTTATCCCTTCCAGAACGTTCTGTACCACCTCTGACTTCTAAAGTGTAACAGGATACATCAGCGAGGCGGGTTTTCCATGGAAATGAATCTTCTTTTGCTGGATAAGAGATTAAATTAATTTAATGGTGAGATAACATATTTTTCACACTTATATTTAATACTAGTGGGCCCGTGCGGGGCTACGCCCGCTAAATTGAAAACTAAAGATTCAGTCAATTCAGTAAAACAGTTGCATAAAATAACTGTTACTGCAATTATCAAATTTGCCGAACTACTTTAAATTGACATAACTTTTTTATTTATGAGCTTATTGCATTAAATAATGTGTAATAGACCCTACATATTTTCGGAAGCTTTCCAGAATCCAATAGTGAAACCCGCATCTAAATCAGTTAAGGCCATTCTGAGATTAGCGATTACAAATACACAGACAAAAAATTTATAAAACATTGTTTTGGGTTCTATTACATTAACAAAGGTTTCCAAAAACCTTTTTTTAAATATCTTCCAAGTATAGACACCGACCCTCTTACGATTTAATTATAAGTATAGATGTAAGTATGTAGATAAAAGGATTAAAAATATATATATATTTCAAATATATTTTAGCCGAATAGAAGAAAATAATATAAGCTAGAATTTTTCATTAATAATCGTTGTTATAATACCCATAGCCAAGAGTTTTTTTTATTAGAGAATAATTGGAAGATGTTAACAATGGACCTCAAGAAGTTAAGGATATTATTAATTTTTTAAATTGTATGGAACTTACCATTAGGATCACGTTTCTCATATGTAGGACGGTCTTGTCGAATCTCCTGCCAGAGGTGTTTCATTTGAGAATTTGAGTGCATCGACAATCTCCCGAGACTAAAACGTAAAAATCATGACTAATAATTATCATTTCTTTTCACGCTATACGTGAATCTGATTTTTTTATAAATCCCGCACACATCTGGATAGGCAGAGGGAACCTATTGTTAAGACACTCCGTTCTCCCACTTTCTTGCTAATTCTTGAGGCATTGCGTGTTAAGTGGCAGAACTCAACGCCGCACTTTGCCTCGACACCAGAGCGAACAAATGGAAATATAAACGTAAATAAATATTTCACTTCCTCGAGTGTGGACAACCCACAACCGTCGTGTTACAGTCACACCCTTGTGCCGCTGCCCACGACGGACTCACTATTATATTTCTATTAAAAATATAATCATTTTATAATGTTTGTTTGTTCCTCTACAGATGAATGTAACGTAGTACGAAACGTAATACAAACTTACTTAATAACGAATACACGGTTCGCGATCGCAGCGTGTCTCTCCATAGCGTCCCTAACCGTTACACAATCGAGGGCGGAGACTGTGGATGACGTTACGAACACTTGTACGAGGCCTATAGAGGCCGTTATTAGCAAACGATTGAGACGCTCATGAAGTTTTAGTAGATTATCCCCGCTCCACCAGGACTCTGTCACTTGAGCCTAAAAAATAATTTGATTAAGTATTCGTGTAGGTGATTACAATTATTAACTTCCTGAGTAAATATCAACAGCATTTAATTATTATTGTAATAATCTTGGATAGAATTGTAAGCCTTTTCAAAAAATTTAAGCCTTATAACACATATATTTAATATTTACATATTATAAGGCGTGTATATCTTTGACTTTAAATTGATCAAAATTACTTGTAGAAATCTATTATAGAATAAACCTGGTCCTTTAAACGATTTGGTAACTGTATGACGTAAACTAGGAATGATTAACTTGTTTTTAGTTCTTTTATTAATATCGTGGCAATATTGTTGTTTATATATTTGTTAAAACTTTTAGAGCTTCGCTTTTACATTTAAAAATAATAATTGTTATCCATAAACAAAAATTATGTTGATAAAAGAATACTTACGGCCTTGTTGACACGCTTGGGTTCTTTTTTCTCACTCCTCTCACTGCTTGACTCCACACTTCTTGGCCTTACGTGAATCAATTCAGTGCCTGAGCCCGAGCGACTTCCTCCTCGACCGCTCGAAGACTGTAATCGTGTTTATGTATTTAGTCAATTTATAAATAACATATTAAATTGTAATTTTAGTTCAAAGTCAAATTCAAAGGCAAACTTTTCAGTTTTATGAATTGTGCGATAGATCCGCAGAGTGGTAACATCTAACTTGTATGTTATGGTATTAAATGATGCCATCGTGGAGAGCGATACAGTGTCTGACATAAGTGGGTTCGATTCCCACTAACCAAGACAAAAGACGCAATGTTTCGAATATTCGGCAGAAAACGTGATACAGCGTGTTTAACTATTATTTTGTGTTGTTTTTCTTAATCGATAACAGAAAACATGGGTTATAAATGAAATTATTATAACACTAACCGGCGGCGTAGTCCTGCGACGTAACAAATACTGAGATGAAGACGATTTAATGTTGGCTAGCTGAGACACTGAATCTATAAACAAGTTAAATGATTTAAATAAAAATACTTTTCACATCACCACCATCTTCGTCATTGATAAAATAAATGCATAATATTAGTATGATAACAAGAAAAAAAAGTTTTATCTAAGCTAAAATTAACTATTTTTTTTTAAATCAAGTGACTTACGTCCCGTTATTTTCCGACAAACAATGATATAAAACAGAAAATTAAGAAGTATTTTGATCATTGTTAAATATTATTCCATACTAATGATAGAGAAAGTTGTTTTTGGAAAATGAATAAGAATTTTAACATAGTAGGACCCAAACCTACGCGAAAGCCAGCTAAGGTTGGACAGTTTTATTTCTGATGTTATACCTGAAGAAGGCTTGAGTTTGGGGCGATAACCAAGCCACGCCACCAGTAGCGGGTCCATGCTCAAGGCAGTAGGCTCGACCTCCAGATTGATAAACTCCAACGTGTTAGGATTAGGCACTTTACACCATTGGAATGAAAGTCGGAGGTACGGTCTGTAAATTAATATACGTATAAAATACATATATATAAAAAAAAATATTCGTTATTTGATTTTTTTTATCTCTAATTAAATTAAAATTAAATCAGCTTCACGCTGTATCCCGCACACAGCAGGGTAGGCACAGGGAGCCTAGTGTTAAGACACTCCGTCTCCCACTTTCTGCCTAATTCTGGAGGCATTGCGTGTTGAGTGGTAGAACTCAACGCCGCGCTTTGCCTCGACACCAGAGCAGAGAAATAGACATATAATTTTTAAATAAATATTGCATCTCCTCAAGTGGGGATCGAACCCACAACCAGTCGGTTTCACACTCATTCTCTGTGGGTGGGCTCATTGTTAAATAATATATTTTGATAAGGAAACAATTATCTCTAATTATTTCCTTTAAAACTTTCAAGTTAAATATATTATATTAAACAAATTTAAATATATGTTTACATTTTATTTTGACATAGTCCAAATATATATAAATTACTTAATTTTTTGTTAGGCTTAGTTTGTTTACATTATGCTGTCACAGACACAATACAGACAAAATGTAACCTTAGAAAATATGTAACTATAAAACTACTAAAATAAGTTCACTCACGTTGTCGTCGGTGCTTCTGGTGCACAGAATAGCCACGCTTGTTTTAACTCTCCACCCACTATAAAAATTAACAGTTATTAACTATTAACGTATTTTTAGCTTTTCGTTGAGTCTCTTATACGGTAGGTAGACCACGGTAGGTTGGCAGAACCTAGTGTTAAGGCACTCCGTTCTCCAGGCACTGTCCAATTTTATGCCTTCTTATAAGAGTAGAGAAATGAAAATAATTCTTTCCTCCGACCGGGAATCTTCATGTATATTTTACATTCGCTTAATATTTCTTAACAAGCAATATGTTATTTTTAAATATACCTAATATTCAAATACAAAAGTATTATTAAAACTCACCAGGTGAATGGAAGGCAGTGGCTTTAGCAGAGTTTAAAGTAACAAAATGTGTATTGATATTTTTAGTTACATAACCTCTCAACGACAATTCCTCAAATGTGACATCAATGGCGACTGCTTCTAAAAGTTTTCGACATAAATTATTACTTGATTAAACTCTAGATGAGTTTAATAATTCTTATTTTCACCCTAAATTCCACTAATACTGATCATAAATTAAATTAACAGTTGATTTTCTTATGTTTATGGAGTCTAGAAAAATCTTTTAATATTTGTTATGCCAATAGCCCACAATTACATTCTAGTGAAATATTATAATTTTTATTTTACCTTCATCATTTATAGCGTCCATTGGAAGTGTAGTTCGTAATAAAGAAAAGGCAAGATTTTCTGAACTCAAAGTCGATATTACATGATACACTGCTTGCAAACGAGCCGCTGATCCGCATATATTCGCCTCTCCTATAAGGAACGGACAAATTTAATTCCAATAAATCATAAACACAAGACACATTGAGCGACACGTTGAGGGTTCGATTCGCATTCGAAGAAATTATGAAATTTTTAATATTTTCATTTCTTCGCTCCGATGTTGATACAAATCACGACGCTTAGTTTTACCACTTAACAAGCAACGACTCCAGAATTCGGAGGAAAGTAGAGAACGGAGTGTCTTGTTACAATGTTCAATTTGCCTACCCTGCTGTGTGCGGAATACAGTATGAAGCTAAAAAAAAGAATATAGTATAAAAAGTAACAAAACACATACGAATAGCAAAGGTATATCCAAGTAGCACACTTTCAGGTCGTTTGAAGAATGTATTGTTCATCAATGAATGAGTTACACAATTTAAGCTCGCTCTGGCACAAACCCTAGCAGAATCTTCGTCCGGGAAACAAATGCCTGCTTGTAAGGAATCTATATTGGCAGAGACATGGAGACGCGCTCCTTGCCATAACGCTCCAGAGTCTTCCAGCATTTGACACGCTGCTGAACATACTCTGCAATTTATTATATTTTTAACACTTCCGCGAATTTCGATCACGGAAGGAACCTATTGATATTTATATAAGTGTATAATTTAAGTCATAATTTATTGAGAAAATATTTAATTTACTACAATTTTTTATCAATCCAGATAAGAAAAAAAACTTTATATATCTAAATTTTATTATTTCTATTCTATTCTTTCTATTGTGTTCCACTAACATTATTATTTTAAAGACATCTATATCTATATACAGAATGTAACGCGATCGAAGAATCAACGGTTGTTTATGGATAGAGGATCTCATTAACTATCCATTTCAACCCCATGTATCGGGCGACGGGTAATCGGCAAACGATTTTCAATGGTTCAGCAGATATTTGATTTGTGATTTTTCGATTTTTGGATATGTATAAAAACGATTTATAGATTTTTACATAGTTCAAGACACTAACAAGATCGTTAGCGTGTACAAGCGCACATGGCAAATACAGATAAAAAAGGAATATTGCATACCTATGAGGATATAAAGGAGAAGTGATCAACACAGAAGCGTTGGGCAAATTGATGTCCAGTATTAATGGCGATTTGTCGCGTTCAGATGTATGGTCTGAAGGCACTATGCGGACCCTGAGACCGTAAATTTCAATATTTGTACGACGTTGAGGTAAATTTTCTGACAACGCGTCACATTCCTCCACCGTTAATATGCGCATTGGTACTTCTGTAAGTAATGACATATATTTTACATAGAAATATATTTTGTTAACAAAAAATCACATAAAAGTTATTTTTTAAATAATACGTATATTTGTTTTGGAATATATTAATGAAAAATCTTATTATTGAAATATAAAAGTATCAGCACTTAATACCTGGTTCTTCGACAACAGGAACTTCTTTTAGTGCATTTCTTAAGATTTCCAAACGATGCAACAAGCCTGTTGACACGTCGATCGTTATGGGTCGCAATATAATCTTCTGTGTACATTCTTCTACCCAATCACTAAAATGCAAGTACCATAAATATGGTGTAATGTACAAACGTTACAACGTGAACAAGTTTTATGAGATATGAAAACAAACAAGTCATAAATATGTCATAAATATATAAAGTTAATCATGACTTTATATCATACTTTATATAAAGTCTTAAAATAAAAGAAATAAATATAAAAAATAAATATATCTTTAAAATTTTACCTACCTATATTCAAAGTCTCTAGGTGGATCATCGTATGGATTAACCATGGCATCAGCCGGCGCCCTATCATGATTATATTCAAAATATATTACTGGTGACATCTTTTGCCAAAATTCGTTAACTTCTTCTCGAGCCTGAGGGTTTTGGCGGCTTGTATCTAATTTGGATTTTGCAGGCATTTCAGAGGCCTTTAATGAAAAAATAGTAAATAAGCTACTTTCTATAGTTGGTTTAACATTAAATTAATACACAACACCAAATTTACTGAATTAATTAGTTGCTTTTTGAATTAAATTAAATGATTTATTGAAAAAAAAATTTTATGACACCTATAAATATTTTTTTAGTGTCTCGTAACTTACTTCGGCTGTGCCCTGAAACTCCTCATCAATCGCCACGGCGGTTTCTACCACCGGTTCGATTAAGTCCTCTTGTACCCAACTCCATGATGCTTCACTATCGCTTGTTATTCTCTTTAAATACACCGTCGGTTGCTCCAGACTCTGTTTAGGAATCAAAATTACGTAGGAACATTTATATATATATATATATATATACACAGGGTGGAAGAGGCAGCGCTTCTTTTACTGAAACTGCATATAGGGTAAAATATTTCAAACTCAGAATTAAAAAAAATAATCAAGATACCTCAACAGTTTGGACGTAGGATTTTTTTTTCATTTCACGATTTTTATCCATACCTGTATTTTGTGTGACGCACACATACGTGTACGACGTTGCCGCTTTGACAGGTAAATGTGTGTGTGCCTATGTTATACTGTACAAATGGCGTTTTATTTTAAAACGATAATTTTATTATTTATTTTGTTTGAAAAAATATTTTTTTCATTTTTGGGAATCATTTTAGGCTTTTATAGAGTAGTTAAAACTGTGGTTTCATTTAAAGTGGTACTGACAATCCCACCTTGTATATATATATATATATATATATATATATGTTGCACCACATTTTAAGAATATCCGAAAAGTGTACATAATAGAAGTATAAACAAAGTTAAATAATTAAGAAGCAATAATAGAGAAACACAAAATGTAACTGCAAATTAAAAATTAAAAACGTATGACATGCAGAGGAAGCCTTATCAAATTTTGACTCAAACACTTACACCAGCATCCAGGAGTCCACAAACACATTTCCCGTGAGCTTTTAAAGTTAGAAATCTAGCGCCAAATTTAAGGCGCAGTAACGTGGGAATGCATATAGAGCTCTTCACAACTGCATCTGTGGCTGTCAACTCTAGTATACCACGCGCCCGCTTGCGATTGGAGCTATCTAATTCCATCACCTTTGAAATATTTTAATTTATTAGTTGTTTATTTATACAATAAATGTAGTTCTTAATATTTTTTTTTAATTCCACACTATATCCCGTACTTAGCAAGATAGTAGGCAGGGGGAATGTGGGAATCTAGTCTAACACTTGGTTCCTCATCAAGACATTTTCTTTTTTCCCATTTTTCGCCAAATTCTTGAAGCATTGCGTGTTAAGTGATGGAACCCAACGTCGCGCTTTGCCCGATTACCAAAGTTAATTCCCCACATTGAACCCACAACCGCTGCGTTTATAGTTGCAAGCTTGAGCGCTTGCGCCACAATAGAGCAGATATGGGAGAGGCTAATTATTAAGATTAAAAAAATATGAACGCAAATCAACTTATCAACTTATTCACGTCTGGTAAGGTAATTATTATGAAACAAATTGTACTAGATTGAAATGAAACAATACTTATAAAATAAGATTAGAACTAGGAAATGCTTTATACAAAATTTTAAAAACATCGTGGCGTAGTGGGACAGTGTCTGTCCTTTATAAGCCAAGGTTGTTTGTTTTTGTGGTTGATTTGTGGATGATCGCCACTAGGAGGATGATATTTAATATAATTTTAATTTCCCTGCTTTGGTAAGACTACTGCAATAACTTTTCCCACTCAATCCGTAATGACGCAACGAAATTATCTATGCCTGCCCTGCTGTGTCGGGTACAGCGTGAAATTAGAGATTAAAGAAAAACAATTAAAAACTAACAGTTTCATTCTAAAAAATGTTTAACCTTGAACACCAATGATATTTCATCAAAGTGTGCCGTGAACGCGACAGGTATGGGGGCCGCTATAGCGGGCATCTCCTCCAGGCCCTCGTCGTCTATCCAAGATGGCAGCCACGACCACGCCCATTCCGACCAACTCTCGGTGTGGGCTGGTTCCGCTGAGTTTGACGATGTCGCATCTATGATAAATATAGTTATTAAACCATATAGTTATTTCCCACTCAAGGAATGATCAATGATATGCATTAAAAATAAACATTTCCTCTTTTTTAACTTCACGGTTTACATGTATGCATGTACTACTACGATGAATATGTACATGCATGTAATATTCATCGTAGGTAGAGGGAATACAATGTTAAGACACTCAATTTCCCGTTTTCCACCGAAATTTGACATCTTTGATTTAAGACAAGTGTGTTGAGGGACGGAACTCACCGCCGCGCTTTA
This sequence comes from Heliconius nattereri, assembly GCA_013403645.1. Taxonomy (NCBI): domain Eukaryota; kingdom Metazoa; phylum Arthropoda; class Insecta; order Lepidoptera; family Nymphalidae; genus Heliconius; species Heliconius nattereri. The sequence continues at coordinate 132,868 of JAAIXI010000202.1, forward strand.
TCTTTTTACAAGAACGAGGAAAGGAAAAATATATAATGATTCATAGGTGCACGACGGTCTTAACATTTATATGCTAGTTACTAAATATTTATATTTTTTTTTTACACAATAGTACACTCTTCTACATAATCAACATTTTTTCGTCAGTTATTGCCCTGCCCTTTAATATTTACCACTGTCGCTTCCTAATAATATTGTTATTTGTTGTCTGTGTCCAGTGATTCATTTTCCTACTATTTACCTTACACAACTATAAACCTATAACTATAAATAAAATCTACATACTTCTTCTTCTTCTTCTTCTTCCTGGCATTAATCCCGGCTATTACCAGGGTCTGCCTTCCTACTTAACCTACTCCACTTTGCACGATCTATTGCGTCCTCGGTGGTTAGACCATTGGCTCTCATGTCCTGCATCACGACATCCAACCAGCGCTTCCTTGGGCGTCCAGGAGGTCGCGCCCCAGGAACTAGTATAGCAAGGCACTTGCGTCCGACATAGTTCTTAGGCCGGCGCGTAACGTGGCCAAACCATCTCAAGCGACGCTCTTGGAGCTTATCCGCTACGTCACGGACCCCAAGACTACCTCGAATGAATGTGTTGCGTATGCGGTCAGACCGCGTTACGCCGCACATCCACCTCAGCATCTTCATTTCCGTGACGTGAAGCTCCTGAGTGTGCCGAGATAGTGCTGGCCAACATTCGCTGCCGTATAAAAGAACCGGTCGGACGATGCTCTTGTATATCAGCCCCTTGAGCTTGGGCGGTATTCTGCGGTCGCAGACCACACCAGTGACCTCCCGCCATTTGGCCCAGGCAGCGCTTATCCGGCCATGGACATCGTGGTCGATGCCTCCAGACTCGTGCATAACGGATCCAAGGTACCTGAACTTCTCCGACTTAACGGCTGGTTCAGGACCTATAAGGATGGTGCTCGAGTCCCGGTTCCCGCAGGCCATGTACTCTGTCTTCGACACATTTAGTTTAAGGCCGCCGTTCTCAAGCGTACCCTTCCAGAGGTTCACTTTACGCTCCAGCGTCAGTCGGTTCTCGGCAATGAGTGCTATGTCGTCGGCATACATCATCAGCCATGGAGGCTGGTCCTGGATGTGAGCCGAGACAGTATCGAGCACTACATTGAACAAGAACGGACTAAGAGCCGAGCCCTGGTGAACCCCCACTGTAATCGGGAAGGGTCTAGTGTCGCCAACAGCAGTCCTAACCATAGAAGCGGAATCGTGGTACATGCCTCTGATAATCTCAATATAGGCCTCAGGGATCCCTTTGGATCGCAATGCCCACCAGATACACTGACGAGGCACACAGTCAAAGGCCTTCTGCAGATCTAAAAAGGCCACGTGCAGAGCTCTCCTTTTTTCCCTGTATGCCTCCATCAAAGTTCTGAGGGCGAAAATGGCGTCCATGGTGCCCGATCCTGGCTGAAATCCATATTGAGACTCAGAGACAGTACACTCTCGGCGGAGCCTGAAGTCGATCATGCGCTCGAAGAGCTTCATGGTATGACTCATAAGCTTAATGCCCCTATAACTACCACAATCTTGAACACTGCCCCTTCCCTTGTAAATAGGGGTAATAAAGCTAAGCCGCCACTGATGCGGCATCTTACCAGTGTTCAAGATATGGTTAAAAAGGTCAGTAAGCATGAGCACACCAAGAGAGCCCAACGATTTCCACGCTTCGATCGGAATGTCGTCAGGTCCCACCGCTTTTCCGTTCTTCATGCGTCGAAGGCAATTACGTGTTTCGTCAAGGGTTATTGGGGCAATAAGTCCGAGGTTAGGCGGTGGGTCGTGATGAAGACTGCATGGGTGCTGAGTATTCAGCAACTCCTGGAAGTAGCTTCTCCACCTCTCCTTCACAGAGGCATGACTACAGAGCAGCGTGCCCTGGGAATCTTTGACGCAAAGACATTTTGCGATATCTTGCGTCACTTTATCCCGGGAACGTGCCAGTTTGTAAATGAGCTTCTGCCCCTCCACAGTTTCAAGTTTATCATACAATGGTGACAAACTTTCACTGCGGGCTCTGGCTACAGCTCTTTTACAGGCACGTTTAGCTACTGTGTACTCCAGTCTGTCTTCAGGAGAGAATGGAGGAATAAAATCTACATACATCTATACACATATACAAAACATTCGCGTAGCCAACACTACTCAGCAAAAAAAGGTTAAATATGGCATACAAGTTCCTTGGGTAGAGTACTAAGTAACATTTCCAAAAATTGACATAGGGAGTGAAAAAAAATGATACTTTTATAGTCTTTTATAGTCTACGCTTTTAAGTGCAACCTGTAACAGGTAACGAATGCAACCTGTTAATTAATTTACGTAAGTACACGTTATGGGAAAGAACTTACTAGTGGATACAACTTGTATACTAGATTGTTTAGCTACTGGCGGAGATGATTTCACTTCAATGGGCGTCCTTTCTCTTAACAACCGTAGTAACAACACCAGCTGTTCATTGTTGACACCCCACGCGAGGCGGCTGGATATCAGCTGGACACTGAGGCTCCGGGCGCGGCGGGTGTTTGCCGATATTAACCTTGTCAACACTCTGAAATATTTGCCAGTAGATATTAAATAAGATATTTAAGAATAAACATAAGCCGAATGATAGATAGATCAGCTATTTTGGTAGAAATATTTTTCCAAAACTTTTTATTTAAAGACCATAAATTGTCCATTAATAGCAGTATTTTAAATCATTATTATTAGTATGAGAGCTTTTAAGTAATTTGCTAAGTTGTAAGGGAGAAAAAAAGCATATCACCTCAGATCTAATTGACAACGATACAACAAGGGCTCGTGAAAGAATCTAATTTTGCCATCAGAATCACTTTTATCCAGACAAAGAGTAAGATCGTCAAGGTGAATCAGCCGTCTAATCGCTGGTTGATTTTGATCAATATCTGCAATTAATAATAAGAATATGTTAATATTATCAAAATACTGAGAGGTACCAATTTAAAATATGTAAGTTTATTCATATAAAATATGTTTTATATTGTAACAATTGTGGTTATTAATAGCTTACCAGCAAAAGCAGGTTCCCAATTTGTGCCAACACTATCAACAGCTAAATGCTTGACGTTCAGGGAAAGTACAACATCATCATGAACATACTTCACTATTAATGAGTGTACTCTTACTGCAATGTTGCTTACTATTCGACGTACGAGGGCCTGCATGTAGCCTGGTGGTGCTTCTACAACTTGAGTTCTCGAGCTAAACACATTGTACCATTTTAAACTTTATATACTTAAAAAATATTTAGTAGTTTTTTAAGCTCTGCAGATTTCCAATATAGCAGGGTAGGCATAGGGAACCAGAAAATAATTCATTTCTTTGAGTGGAAATCGAAACTTCAACTGTTGCATATGCCATGTTTCACCAAACCATGACAAAGTTAATGGCATTCAGACAGATGGTTAAAACAAATCTTATCTTACTAATATTGTAAATTTAAAAGTTTTTGAGGATACATTAGAATAACCCATACGCTACAATTTATGAAACGATTTTATATAATTTAACTATAATATAACAAAAACGTAAATTGTATGCGGGCAAAGCCACTGTATAATATATATTTATGGTTTTGTACCTTTGAGTTTCTTGTGGTGGATTGTCATCAGGAGGAGGATTTAAACTTAAGATGCACTCTGAAAGCAGTAAAATTGTTTGCAATTTTAATTATTTTTATTTTGTTACATATTCAAAAAAGGAAATAGTAACAAATAATAATAAAAAATGATTAAATTAAATGTAAATGTAAAAGGACATTGACTTTAGTAAAATTGACGCCTAAGCCAAGACAAAAAAGGTCAACTATAAAATAATCACTTACCAATTGTGTTAATGGTGACAACAATAGGTTCGGACATGATCTTAGTCCATGGAACTTGAATAAGAAGTTCATGTATACGTCCAGATACCAATGTAAATGGTAGGGCCACTTCTTTTTGGAGAACATCTGCCTTGAGGACAAGGTTGTGAAGAGTAACACCACCTCCCCATAATGAAACCTAATTGAAATTTGATCATGAAAAATTTTTATATAATTAAAACCTCTCAAAAATTTTGTTTGGTGTTTATTTTAACTTAATGCTTTATTATTCCCGCAAATTCTCTCACAGACAGAGTGAACTTAGTGTTAAGACACTCCATTCCCCAAACATCCAAATTTCGAGACAATGCGCAATGAATTGCGCTCAACAAGGAATGTTTCATGCTTTTTACGTGATCTTCCTCCAGTATCTTTGATACTGTGCTTTCAAAGTCAACCGAGGTCTCCCCCTACCACTCTTACCGCTCATTTTTCAAAAAATCTGTCATTGCAATCTCTTCATTGCAAATTTGATTAGCTAAGCTGATTATACTGCATATCGTAGAAAGACTTCACAGCATTTATTATATACACAGCACTTTCAGAATGAAAAAAAGATAAATGCTGTGAAGTCAAGTGAAGAAGAATTTCTTCTATAATATTGATGTTCATCTTAACTTACTTGTGCATCAGCTGGCTTAAAGTCCCGGACATATTTATCAACATAACTTAGCAATATAGGTGTAACATATGATTCAATTTTGAACATCTTAGATTTAAACCATTTCACCACCAACTGTTTTTAAATTAAACTGCAATTAAGAGAACATTATGCTTAATGCAATAAAGATAAAATATCAAAAGTGTGTACATTAATTATTAGGCCTATAATATACTCTTATACTACATAAGAGAATTACTTGAATTAAAACTAATAATAAGAATGTTTATTAACCATTAGCAATAACAAAAAATATATATATAACTTATAAAATAATTAATACCAATTTCAACCAGTAACTTTTAAAAACTGCAATAAATTAAATGTAATTACTAAGTTATTTTACAATCATTTGAAACAGGGTATACAAGCTGAGCTTTGAATTTATGTTAGTTTCCCTAAAAGGAGAGCCAGAGATATCTTTTAAAAATAATGTTTGTTATTACAGATCAATAAAAGAATTATATTAAACCTACACTGGACTCATAAGTTTCACTCTCATCTGATGTATTGTTTGTGTTAATAATGAACTGTTTTGTTATAATTTCAAGAACACCATAGTGTTATTACTACCACCACTAATTTTATTTATTCTTTTACTGCTTGCTCACATTCACTTTTCCTTTTATATACTACCATCATGTAATTTTATATTTGATATTTTTCATACAAAAAAAATTGTAAATAAATCTTAAATAATATTGTTTATTTGAAAAGAACTTAGTTAATATAATAATAATTCAATTTACTATTTACTTTTTTTACTTCTTAAATATATATTTTTTTATACTTACTCATTTTTACTGAATTATATTAATATTATCTAATAAAACATTGTGCATTTGCAATAAATATATCGTTGATAGAATGTGAAATTGTGATCTGTGAATAAAACTAAACACCGACTTTATTTTTAACACAAATGACACTTGACACATCGACCGTTGTCAAGATCACAGAACACACATGCCCAAAGGATGGTCAAGACAGTTATATGGAAAAAGCCGGCCTACAAAAATAAATTTTATTTCGTCACCGTACCATACTTAATTTAATAAGTCAAATATAGCCATTTTTATTAAACTGAATTAACTACCCATAATTAATAACTTACAAAATATACAACCCAGAAAACATTGTTGCCATGGGCAAATATAACAAAATAAACAAATAAGTTACATGTATAATTCTTTTTGTCTAAATATTCTCCGCAAATAAATTTAATTAATTATAATTAAGAAAGCATGCATTTTTAATTCCGCTTTAGCAACACACTATTTTTTAAGTACAAAATTGCAGCATTATAATTTCATGATCTACTTACTGTACAATAGAATCTTAGTACAATATATATTTTTGTACAAAATATACAAATTATGTTTGGTACTTATAATAGTAATGTGAAAGCAAGTTTAAATTTTGTAACATAGATGCAGTCTACGTAAAATGAACTAATGCGATTTATAGCACCAAATACTTACAGGCCTCACAGCCAAAGAATAGCTGTGTGTGCAAGCATAACTTTTCATATGGGAGATAACAGACCCTGGATAGGAGAGGTCAGTGGGTCAATAAAAATGTATTTGTAGAATTTAGGTGTTTGTCATGGGTTTTGCTCTTTGTGTATTAAAATTATAATCTATAGCTTTGTTGACATGATTGTAAGTTATTTTTATAAATGTCATTTGTTATTGAAAAATTTAAAATCTCATTTATTCACTAAATATGTTTACGCTTTCAAAATATTTTTTTTATTGAAGAAGTATGTTATATAACTTAATATGTGCTATAATTATTTAAAGATAATAATTGGGAGAAGCAGATATGTTTTAGTGAATATTTAGAAATATTTACGTATGTTAGGTTATTGTTTATGGTACATATTTATTGTACATGTTAACAGTAATTATATCTATTAAAATATATTATATATATGTATATTGCATTAATATAGATGTATTATAAAAAATGAAAAATAGCAATTATAGATAATAACAAAAAAATATTATGTATACAGTTTTATATTTAATAATATTTTATATGTAATAATATTAGTACGTAATATCTAACCATATATTTTCTATTTTTTACAGCACACAAATTTGGTGGCACAGAGCAAAATTCATGTCACCAGCTACTCTAACTAAAAAATATTTTTTAATATTTATTATTATTCAAATGTATTTGTTGCTAATGTAGCTATATTTTATACTATGTTTTCCTAATATCCATAAAGCTATGCTGAAAGTGACAAATATTTTTTGCAAATATACAAAACTTGCATATGAAAATATAAATTATTATTCAATTGTAAAACAGATAACACACTTTAGCTGTAGAAGAAAGACATGTATACCATTGAACAAACAACAACAGCTACTAAATCCTATAGTTCCGACGGATGTACAGTTTAGACTTCTAAACAATATAAAGAAAAAGGTCCGTTTAAGGAAGTCACAGATAACTTCAAATGTACTAAAGAGCACACACAAGCAAATGAGTGAACCTGTGAAACCCTCTTTAAATGATCTCAGTTATGGAAGTCAATTTGAGATGTGAGTATTTTTGTATGTTTCAATTAAGTTCTGTTTTATTCATATAATGTACCTTTTTTGGATATTTAGCTGCTGGTTATGAATTTTGTTTAATGAAATACAATGGCATAACAATATAATTCAGTCCTCTGCATTACAAGACTCCTGTCTTTTTAGAGATCCTATTCAGAATTATTTTTGGTTTTTTATATTATAGTTATATCGGTTGTTTTCAAGGTGCTAATAGAAAGACAAGAAAAATGTGGACAATCATTTATATAAATAACAAACCAAAGGTTTCCTTATTGATTGATTTATCTTATATTTAAGTAATACTTAACTACATTATATTATGATAATAAAAGACTAATCATAAAATTCTAATAATAATAATATGAAACAATTTCTTTATTTTGACATCTTTTAAATTATTAATCTTTATGTTAAGGAATCATAAGAATAACTTATGTAATTTATAAGGAATTTATCATTGATAATGAAGCTATTAAAGTTTACCTCCAATTAAATGAAAGATATGATATTAAACAAAATATAAAAAATATGTAATACTCTTTTAGTGCAGAAGAGGGAAATCCTTCAAATCTTTGGATGAAGCAAACTGATAATATTGAAAATAAACAACAAGACCTTCCTCCAGATTTTCGAACATGGGAGCCTGTGGGAAAGAATATCAATTTAAATAATGGTAATTAGGTAATTTTATAGTATTATTTTAGTTGTGAGTATTTTTATTGTCAAGCAATAAAAATTATAAAGATTATTAAAATTATTTATGAAATAATTGTTTAGCATAGTACAACAAAATAAAATTTACATAACTATAATTTTATTATTTTAATCTTTTCATCACACAATTTTTTATGACAGTGACATATAATTGATATTTATTTTAGTTTAATATTATTTAGCTTCATAATTATTTTTCCAATTTAAAAGAACTAATGCAATAAGTACTACTAGACATTAGATCGCAGCAAAGTTAAATAATGTACTCAGTGGCTGTGGGTAAAAGTTGGGAAATAGGCTCCATCTATAAATTAGGTCACATGAATTTCATGATTTTATGATCCCTCCCCCATACTTGTTACAGCATTTGTGACATCCCTACTAATAATGATCCCTACTTCTAATATAATAAATAAGGCCTAGGGATTATTAAATTAAAACAGCAGTTATATTATATTTTGTTAGTGTGTATATTATATTTGAAATTTGACATTTTACGATCCTTCACTGCTCCTTGTCCTTGACATGTTACATAATGTATAAATGGCCCCTTAGTAGAATTATTCTGGCTATGTAAATCTCAAAGCTAGACAATATCCTGCCTAGTTTTTACTACACATATCATAATAAATAACAATTTTTATTTGCAGATGGATTTAGGTTTAAAGTAATGTCTTATAATGTTTTGGCACAATATTTATTGGAATGTCATCCGTATCTCTATACCGATTGTTATCCAAAAAATTTAAAATGGAAAGTTCGAGCAACAAAAATATATAATGAAATATTAAATCTGTCACCTGATGTAAGATTTTTTTAGATTGTTTTACTTTGTAGAAATTATTGACCTATCTCCATCTTGAAAGATTTATTTTATGCTTAAAGAAAATAACGCTTTCTTTACAGATTTTGTGCCTGCAAGAGGTTCAAGTATCTCATCTCTGTAGTTTCTACAATAAGCTCGAAGAAATAGGTTACTTTGGAATATTCAAACAGAAAACTGGGAACAGGCAAGATGGCTGCGCTATATACTTTAAGCAATCGTTATTTGACATTCAAGACCATATCAGTGTAAGAATCTTAAAATTAATAACTTCATTTTACTTATTTTCAACATTTTACATTTACTTGATTAAGCATTAAAAATAAAATAAAATTAATAGTGATTATTATAATATTAAAAAGTATACTTGGGTATATTTTTTAGTATACTATTGTGGGTCAACAAATTGACATACATAAAATTCTACGATTCACATTTGAGAGTTATTGATATTCCACTGCCATTTTTAGTCTTCGTTGAAAGGCTAAAATTGCTAAAATTAATACTAGTATGTCTGGCACAAAGATTTTCTAATGGCTGGGTCGGGTTTTTATGTTTCGAGACACTATATCTAATATGTTATTAAAATTTATATTTTATTGCGCTATTTCCCGTACAGCAGGATTTGTTTGCTTTCCGTTGAGCAGCCACCTTAGCGCGGGGCTTTGATTTGAAATTAAAATAATTTAAATATAATTTTTCCTTCAGTGGAGATTGACCTTACAACCATCGCGTGTACAGGCATTCATATGCATGCAATCTCACTGCATTACGATAGCCTTACAATACTGCTTTAGATCCGTAAAACTTTATTTTAACTTTAATTATATTTAAAAAAATCGAATCGAAACGATTTGATTCATCATGGCGAAGTTTATGAAATTGCATTTTATTGGATGTTTAATAAAAATCATTAAAGTATATTAAATATTTTAATGAAACTGTAATGGCGTAGAGGCACAAGCGAGCGATTGTTGTTGGTTTGAATCCTACTCCAGTCAATTAAATATTTAATATGTTCATTTCCTCGTTCTGGTATCGAGGAAAAGTGTGGTGTTGAGTTCCACCACTCAGTGCTTCGAGAATTTGGCGGAAAGCGGGGTACGGAAGTGTCTTAACAGCAGATTCCCTCTGCTTACCCTGCGTCAATTTTTATACTAGAATATTGTTATTGATTTATTATAAACTTTATTTTTTTTTACACAAATTCGAAGCTCAGCTTAAGCCTCGCGAACTATAAAATGATCCTATTTCAATATAACAATTATAGTCCATAACATGATTCGTATACTAAACACGTGGTTATTTTAACTACCTTTGTAATAAGATGACCTCGATAATATCGTTTTAGTGATTTTAATCTTAAAAAATAAACAAGGCCGTCATATTACAAAGAATCTGTAAGGCGGAATAAGAAGGATCTTTGTACTTTACATATGTCACATGACCTATTTCCCGAATGTTAACTGATTTTGATTTATATCTCTTAAGTTCTAGTTATACTTACTGTATACATTTTTATGCATTGCGATGTTTTATTTGTTTGTTCATTAATATTATATATGGCGAATATTGTTACGGGAATTCTACATTGAAGGCATATCAACTATGGAAACACTAATAAAATATTATTTATTTGGATGTATAATATGAATATTAACTGCTTAAATGTAAAATTGAATGTCTTGATGTTAGATTATCTCTTAAGTGGGAAAAAGTATGAAACTGAACAATAACTGTTAATGCATTCAAAACTTGTTATGCCGTGCGTGCTGCGAGTGCTGCGAGCAATTGGTTTTTCTAATAATATTTGTGGCTTCTAAATTTTAGAGCGAATTAATATATATATATAGGCAAAAATTAAACGTTTTACATGTTTTTTTCTAATGTTCTGTGTTTTTTGAAAATATTGTTGGCATATTATTTTTATTTATAAAAAAAGCAATAAATTAATTTCTTTACAGGTAGAATTCTATCAACCAGATTTGCCTATATTAAACCGTGATAACATTGGGTTGATGCTCAAGCTGGTGCCTAAATCCTCTCCCAGTACTCCGCTAGTGGTCGCCACGACACATTTATTGTACAATCCTAAACGAACAGATGTAAGACTAGCACAACTTCAAGTTCTTTTGGCAGAAATTGACAGATTTGCATTTGACTACAATGGAAAAGAGTATGTATACTATTTTCGTAGTTGACTATGTTTACGTTTGGTTGAGAATAATACTAATATGAAGACTCACGTTTTGCTAAGTTTAGATTAATCTATCTATACACAAAATGTAAACAAAGAAATACTGTTTCTCAACCTTTTTATGTAACTTTTAAATTTCAAAAAATGAAAAAAAATGAATATATCAAAATAATTAGAAAACAACTTTACACTTCATGAATCACACAGTATATGAACAGATTGACCGATAGTAAAAATTTTTTTATGGTACTTTATCGTATTAAAGTGCGTCTAAAGTTTGAAAACCAGTTTACGTTTGGGTGTTTTTACATGTCAAGTATTTAAATATTATTCTTAAAAATTAAGAATATTATATTCTTTTCTTTTCACTTCAAATTTGTAAATATAATATAAAATCATTTCATCATCGATGATATTGATAAATTTTAATCGTAATTATTATTAACTAATAAATTGTATGCAATATTGTTTACATACATAATATTATTTACATCCATAAATCCATATTTTTTTACTTAATATACTATATTAAGATCGATCATATATAAAATAACCTTTTTAACATCGCAAACCATATACCTACTCAGATCTACGGCTCCACGATTTCCTGAAAAAAAAAGTATTTATAAATTTATTTAAAAAACAGACATGGTCGTTTATATCGCAAACAACGCGTATTTCGACACAATAGAAAAACAATAGGGTACTTCCGGTTGACCTAGAAGTATGAAATTCGGCAGCTATACACGTAGTAATAGTTTGGGGGGAAATCTGAAAACTATACATTTGTGGTTAAATCCTAAAAAAGAATAGCCTTAAAAGGGGGCAAAATTTGATATTATAGGCGCTAGTTCAAGTAAGGTATCAGATGAAATGGCTCTGGCTATGCTAAGCTTGAATTTCGGAGAAAACTCGAGACCTCCAATATTTGTAAGGAACCCTCGGTGGGCGAGCCGGACTCGCGCTTGTTTTACGCGGCTTTTTATCACATGTTTCATTTTATCTCATGGCTTCGTAAATCGGGTATACATACTTATTATATATGGAAAAAAGAACCACTTCAATCACTATATAGTGCTTTCATTTTTTTTTCGTATTTCAGGTGCAGCCACTTGCCCATAATATTAACGGGTGATTTTAATTCGACACCTGATAGCGCAGTAGTACAACTACTAGACAGAGGACATGTTAGGTATTGAAAACAAATACTGTCTGTTTCTTTAACATTTCCTTCCTACATTTGCTTTCAGCTTATAACAAAATAAATATAGAAATTTACAATATGTACATATGGTTATTATATTAACTATTTTCAACTAAACACTACAGACACGAGGTCCATACCAGTTATATTTTTTCATAATTATCAGCTAATCAATAGTTTTATTTTTATCTGTTACTTAAACTAAGCTTATATCTAGAAGTTATAAGTAATATTTTACAGATAGCATATAAACATACAATTCAATTCAACCCGTAGTTTTAATTGATATTATACAGAGGTCAATCCATAATGAACATAGTTAACGAGACAGGCAAAGGATGTCTCGAAATGTCATTTATTCCTTGAAAGTAGTGACGTTATATTTTCTTTCGCGGCGGTAGTACATTATGAAGAGCTTCAAAGATCAAGAAAAATCTAAAAACCTGTATGGCGTCTGATCTGGGCATCCAGAATTCGTTTCGTTACGAAAGCAACAACCTTTTAATAGGTTTTTATACCTGCGTGCGTTGTCCTTAACAAATGGCGTTTTATTTTAAAACGATAATCTTTTATTTATTATTTGAAAAAATACTTTTTCATATTTAAAAAAAATAAAATAAAATAAATGTGTAAGGCTTTTATAGAGTAGTTAAAACTGTGGATTCATTTAAAGTGGTGCTAACAAAAATATTAATAGAAAAATAATAGTTGTGACTAAAGTTTAATTTTCTTAGCATATGAATAAGTATAAATTATTTATTTTTCCTTTCAGTGCTAGTTCATTTAGAGATAATTCGGATTGGAAGAAAATAGGTGTAATGGACAACTGTCAACATCTTTCCGTATATTTGAATAGACAAAAGGGTGTCACCACCGATTTCAGTATGATTAAGGTTTCTTTTTTTTTTAATTTTAATTTTTTATATGTAGAACTAGCTATATTCTTTAAATAATAAGCAATTTAAGAGTATTTTTTTCAAAAATATTTCAACACAAAGTTAATTTAAATGTTATTTTAATTAATTTATTTTTTTAAATAGTCTAACACTAGTAAGCGGAGTTAATAGTTTTGTCATAATATTTATTATACCTTAGATAATGAATAACTATGTTGTATAAAGATAAACGAGGCATACTACAAGGACTTCGATTTTGATTATTATTTTTTTAAATGGAAGTCTATGGTATGCATGGTAACATGTTCACCAGTAACCCATGACTTTGAGTTCCAATAACTTCTAAACTGAGCATTGTTATATAAAAATGTTGTATGATTTTCTTGAGGGCCCTTATAGTTCCAGCATATAAAAAAAATAATCATAATCGGAAACCTAGACTTTTTTACCAGTCTGCTTTACGTGAGATACCGATATGAATGTATTTTTATAAGAAGCAAACAACTAAAATTTCACAATTTATTTAATACTAACTTTCACAGATATATAATTCAGATTACATGGAGTGTCCGACTGAGGGGAAGTCGTCTCCACCGAGAGAATTCAATAAATTATTCAATACAGGAGACATTGGTCATTCCCTTAAATTGACGTCAGTGTACCACAAAGTAAAAAAAAGTGGCCACATTGAAGCGACCACCTTTCAAGACTATTGGGTTACAGTAGATTACATATACTTCAGGTAATGTATTTATTTTTTACCTTAACTTTCTTTTCAATTCTAGGTAATAAAAACCTATTAATAACTCATTCTGATATTTTCCATCCACCTATTCATTGATTTCGTTTTTCTTATTTTATTATACACTAGTGGACACGGACGCGGCTACGCCTGCTTGAATTATAAGAATATTTATTAAATATATTCATGAAATTATTTTCAATTTTCAATAGAATTAGTAAGAAAATATAAGCTTAAATAATAACAAAAAGAATAATAAGTAGAGACATATTAGTAGTAGTAAGTAAAAGTAACTACAGGATATTCTTAATATTAGAGAAAGTATCTAAAGTTTTCCGTACGCGCGTACATAGATATCGACTCTATGAAATAACTAAACATTTTTTCTATATTAAATAGGATAATTTTTGCGAGCAATATCAAATAAAATCCCAGGACCAAACTTTACACTACACCAAGAAAAGAAGAAGAGAAACAAAGTGTAGTTTAAATTTATTATAAACAGCAGAAATACTATGCCACCGAAAGGCTAGGTCATTTCGAAACAGTGACATCTCCTTAATTATTTATTAGAATGTTATACAGTTAACTATAACTTAAATCTAGATAAAATGTTAAGAGTGACTATTATATTCATTTTCATAACGATGAATATCAAAATGTCGCGGTAACGGTCGCGTAGGACGACGGTTGTTATTAACATGGCGGAATAAATTGCATGTCAAATTAATAAGTATTTTAATATATTAGTATATATGTGTAATGTAATGTTATATAGCCTATAGCACTTCTGAAGAATGCAGCTTTCATACAAAACAAAAACAAAGTAAATCGGATCAGTACATCCAGAGATCTTAGCGTTCAAACAAACAAACAAACTCTTCCGCTTTATTATATTAGTATAGATTTTACTGCTAATTAAATCTAATACTGCTAATTAAGTGGAAACCAATAACAAAATCCAAATAAATCCTTAATAAATTCTTATTATGTAAATACACTTAAAATGGGTACCTTATATCTTGTCCCATGTGGACAAACAGGAAAGTTGATGTGTATGACACACTCGGACACTTACATGACACATTGTAAGTGTCCGAGATATTTGACAGTAGATACAATGGGTTACATCGAAAAAACTAACGTGGCATATAGCTGGCCTTCCCGAGATTAGCACATTGAACTAAACTTACTTTTAAGATTAATTATAGTAGTACTATCTATAATACTGTATTATGTACTATTATTAAGTTTAAAAGCTTTAGTTTGTCAAAAATATGGATATATAATATATATTTCTTAATATACTCTATAATATACTTTTGTGAAATCCTTTATACATAAAGAAATAAATTTTAAATTTCAGTATGTGCAACTCATTGAAGCTTGAAGAGCGGCTTAGACTGCCAACGGCGGAGGAGTGCACAGTACTGGACAAGCTACCCAACGACCACTATGGCTCCGACCACCTTGCCCTCGCTGCGACTTTCCAGTTACAATCGCGATCCTCAATGTCATCTTTGTAGATAAATAATTCACTGTTTCTGTTTATTTAGATGTTTTTTAATATTTGATTTTAAATATTTTATATTGGACAATGAAACGAATATTCATGACGAAATGCAATGGGAATGTGTCCCATCAGTAAAATGTACTTGTTTGTTAAAAACAAGAAAGAAAAAACTGGTGTATTCTCTAATTTGAGAAGTTTTTAAAATTTTAACAGACAATTTAACAAATTAACTTAACACAGCATGCATGTATCCCGCACACAACAAGGTAGGCAGAGGGAACCTATTGTTATGTTAAGGTAAAAATATAAAAAAATAAAAAATATATGATAATATAGGAATTATAATATTTTTTTGGTAGTGATATAATAATATCAAATTCTTTTAAATAAAAAACTGAACGTAATGAATCTTACTTGACTTATTGATACTTTTTGTATATTAGTTAAAAAAATAACTAAATATACGTATAAAAATACTTACCGCGATGTCAAGATTGTGATTGGTGTACTTGTTATTAATAAAAGTTCATATTCTTTGTTAATATTACCGCCTTCACGCTGTATCCCGCATACAACAGGATAGGCAGAGGGAACCTAGTGTAAATTCAGAGGAAAGTGAAATGAAGTGGAAACTAAAACTAAACTAAAAGTCGGATATGTTAATATTACCGTTTTTTAATATTGGTTGAAATTGCAATACCAATGATATATTTGACTAACGATTTAATAACTATTTATATATTTGAATAAAAGCAGTTGCTTTGTAAAAAATTGCAATTGCAAAAAATGCATTTGCAGGCAATCAGGTTATTTTTTTAAATATGACATAATTTTTTTAAAGTGAAGATTTGGCGAATACTTTATTTTCGTGTTTTAAGGTCTTTCTAATTTGCTATATTGTAATTTACTTAATGATTGAAATAAGATTTAAAAATTTAGGTATGCAACAAATATATGTATATCAATTTTAGAAATATTCATTGTACATGTTGTAATTATAAAATAATAAATAATGAAATCTTATAATAAATTTTTTAAAATAATTAATTAGTTTTTTTTTTATTTTAATTATTTATTTAGGATTGTTAGTGGCTATTATAGTTTATAATCTTATATATAAAGAAAATTATAATTGTCTTTACATATTTATATACTTATATATATGTAACTAATTTAAAAACTGTGCAGGATTTACCGTACAGGAGTTTTAAGGCTGTTTCAATTATTCACTAATATCAGCATATTTAACAGAGTTTAAAATGATGATAACACGTACATAAGTAAAATGAATGAAACAAAAATATATACCAATAATAAATAATTAGCTTTATGTATCAATGATCACAGTATATTATTTAAAATATCGAATATCAACATTGGCTATATTTTGCAATTCAAAACGATCAAAAATCCTAATAGAAATTATGATAATGTAGTAAAAAAATCCTATTAGAAGTCATTATACTCGTAGTTGGGTGGTGCACAGATAACACTACGTTTATTCTGCCTACCCTGCTATGTGTGGAATTCAACGTGATGGTCGTAAACTTTAAAGTATTATGAAAACCATAAAAAATGTATGCCAATCATCTTATCGGGAGTCTATATAAAACAAGGACAAGTTTGTATATTGCAATATATCTCTATATACACAGTGCCGTCAATGACTCGCAGTCTCCCTGAGCTTAGCTTTAAAATGGCTGTGACTGACTGAGTTCTGCGCAAAAGTTCAGAAACTCTAACTTTAGCATGGCCACGTTGTGGACTGTATATGCTTACATGATTTACGCTTCATCATTGTTTAAGTTTATTGAGAAGTATTAAATAATTATGATAACTAAAGTAAAATCTTTACGTAACCGCATTAAATAGAATAAGATAAGTAAGTGAAATAAAACAACTATATGATTTTATTTAATCATTTATACATGTCTCATTTACAACTTAGAAGGTTTAAAAGAAAATTATAATTTACAGCGCAGCACTGTAAAATGAGATATAATCGTTGGAAAAGCCTCAGTCACACTATGTAAGTTTATATGTCTACAAAAGCGGGACAGTACATTTGATGAAGGATGCAGTTTATTTTAATCGGAATATCGAAAACGGTCATAGTTAGTAGTATTACAGTTGTCAAAATCTTGACTGTTTAATATTTCATATTGTAATTCAATATTTGGCTTTATCAGCCAGTTATTTTATGGTGTTGACATAGAAATAGATTTTATATACATTTTATATTATAACATTTACTTTTAAAACTATTTTCAATATATAATATACTAGATCCTTCATCGTGAGAGTTGGGAAATATACCTGTTGAGTACATACTTAGTAACAAAATTTTGAATGTAATATTAATGTAAAATGCACAGTAAGTACGTTCGTAAAGCATGTAGTAAATGCAATCATTGGATTTTGTAAAGTATTTCACCATTAGCGTAAATAAATCATTGTGGATTGTTAAATAGTTATTTTATATCCTATAATCAAACAAACAAACAAACTTCGCTACTAAGTTGTACTGCCACTAGAAGAGGTCCATGTAAAGTGACAGCGGTTACACATTTACACAAAATCATTCACACTTTTGGCGCAAATGCGTAAATAGTAACTGTAAAGAAACAAAATTGTCGATGACAGTAAATTTGACAAGTAAAGGATAAGTATTCCACCAGTTACCGGTTTTCATATTAACAGTAAACATATTAGAAAAACTTATGAATACCTAACTTGTTTCCTATGATGTTAACTGTTTTATACTTTGTATATAATTTAAGACTTTAAATCTTTTATTTTACCACCTTATCGTTAATTCCGAATTTTAACTAAATTTTGTAAAACAAAAGGCGAAAGTGACGTACCCAATATTATATTAAGTAGGAAAAGTAAAATATTACATGTACGTACATACAGTATGTATATATGAGTAGTCATGAGGACCTGGCGACGCCTGTGTGCTATATATATCTCAAAAGTATATTCTTACGGCGACTCAACAATCGTTTATGGATACGGCAGTGTTTCAGGACTCGCCTGTAGTGCGTTGTGGACTGCTTGTGATGCTTAGGAACTTATAGTGTGCACATTTCATCATTTGCAATCACTTTTAAATAATTTTAGATACGTGATATGATTTATTCTTTGTAAAAATAAATATACCTAATCGAACGTTGTTTGTTATTAATCATATTTAAATTGATCTAATAAATAGCTCCTAGACCATAACACGTGTATTTTAATTTCCTTGGCACATGGTCCTAACTAATATGCCCGAAGATATACCACACAGGCGCTTCGATACAAGCTGGCACAATTGTAAGTGAAGAAAATAGAAACATCAAAGATTCAGATGACCTTAGGCAAAATGTCGTAAGTGCATATTTAAATAATATCCTTTGTTAGTATTATCTCTATAGTCATGTTTAAGTGTTACAAGTGTTACTTTACTTGAAGTCCTATAAGTGCTCTACTATAATCTATGACAGTAATATTAGTTTATAATTCACATATACATATTTATGACATACCTGCATAAGGTCTCCTGCATCTGCCTTAACAATTAATGTCTTAATTATAAACAAATTTATTATCTAAAAATGTAAATCTGATCGTGCGTTTATATGAATTCTAAAACTCCAATTATTCGATACATTAAATAATTAAAAAATATTTAGATTTTATCGTTAATTTATAGTGTATATCGTATTGGCTAGTGAAAAAGCGCTAGCAATAACGATAAAACTTGAAATTATGATTATTTAGGCATAGCTATCGAAATGTTATCCACAGATTACTGTGACCGATCGATTGTGTATCGGATAAAAGTTAAAATTTACTTAGTACGTTTTTATTAACTACAGATAGCTAAAATGGCGTTTACCATTACATCTATTCATCTAATAATACTGGATGGACATTAAATAATTAATAAATTACAGCGAAAAATTTAGATTAATTCATAAGATCTCATCTTTGGTAGGTATAATTCTATTCGAAAAGCTCTTAATATTATAAAACCTTATTTATTTAATTTTTTTGTATTTGTAAAAGGTTTGTTAATTATGTACTAGAAAATTTGCTTGAAATATAATTACAATTTAAGTGAGTTGATAAATTGTGAATTCAGTAGATATTAATATTCTCAAAATTGAAACAATATAAGCCCTTATAAGCGACGTTTAGTATAATTCCGTATAACATACAATCTATATTGTATGAATATTCTATATCGTATGTACATATTATGTTTTAAAAACAATTTTATTTAATATTTAAAAAAAAAATCTTAAGTAAGCAAAACATGATCACCACATTACAAGAGCGGATAGATATCTTACTAAAAATATACGTTTTTTAAATGAATATGAATTAAAACATATTTTTTTAAAGCTAATTAAATTTTAATAATATTTTCGGTTTTATCCGATAATATGAACACGCTTAAATCTGGACGGAGAGGGGTAAGTGAAAGTAAAAGTCATATAGATGATTTACCTGTTGTTATGACTTGCCCAATACCGTTAAAAACGAAGCTATTATGATTTTAAAGATGTTATTCGATTTCTTGGCAATTTAACGTTTCAGGTTTATTTAATAAAAAGCCTCTACGTTGCAAGGCGTAAATGTAATGCATCCGATCTGAGTTTTTATACGAAAAGAGTACGCAGGTGGGTCCCATAAGAGTTTTAGAATTCATACAATTGCTTCGACCATAATTGTCTCTAAGCTGAAACATATAAGCAAAATATATATGTATATATAAATATCTAAAATAAATTTAGACATTCCACACGTCGCTAAAAGATTTGCGGATATACCCTACCTATTAATCTTAAAATAAAAACAATTTACAGATAAAATTACCGAGTACAGTGTTAGACGCTGTCCACATATATGGGCCGTTTTAAATACTGACATATTTAGTTTCGGTAATTAAAAATTTTACCAACTGCTTTCCTAACTACATTTGATATATTTCAAGTGAGGAAAAAGTGATTCCTTCAGCGAAATCTATGTGGCTTATCTAACTACTATTTAATTTCCATTGAATATATCGTAATATGTAACCAAAACGTCTAAGTAGGTAGCGGTTAGTAGTCTTTACACTGAATTAGATTATTTAAATGTGGGAAAGTGTACACTTCTTTTACCTTATTTTGCCTTAAATACTTGAGATCATTTTACCTTAAAATTCCTCGACGATAAGGTAATATAATTGATTTTTTTATCTAAGTAATACGCAAAATTGATTTTATGTAAGAATGTGTACATTTTTATTTATTTATTCAAATAAAATTATGTATAGTTGAAATACAATTATTTGGAATAAAAATCAAAGGCCAAGTACATATTAGAGAAGTCTATAAAACGAAAAAATGGTTATATATAATTTTTTTTTGGTCGCAACGGGCCCATGTTAATCACGCCTGAACCAGTGTACGTATTTGTTTTACTTCTATACCGAATAAATAATATTTTTTATTTTGAATAATAATCGTTAAACGTCTAAAAGAGAATATTACTGAAACTTTGGCCAACACGAGTAATTCACACTTTTATCTTTTCACAGTTACTTCCAAACTTAAAAAATAAAGAAGGTTATTATATTATTATTGGAAAGTATATAATTTTAGGATAAGTTTTAAAAATTAAGACATACGCTTCACAATACACGAAATAGGTGATCCTGAAACTCTTTTCTTTTTATCTCGGGAATGTCGGACATATTACAAAATAATGTACAATCTAGTAAAATATATAAAAACGAGTATCAAAACGATAAAACTTCACCGACCTAGACCCTCGCAGCACACCGCCTGCTTCATGGACCCGACTGCTGGTTTTAGTATAATACACAACATGTATGTTCTACTCTTAAACAGTATTAACATCGACACATCTAATGGTAACAGGCATATACGTAGCTAGGATCCCTTGTGTTGAACCAGGGTTCCGCGGATCTCTGTTATATATGAATTACAGGTGAACAAGTGGCGCTGATGTTTCCCTAGCTACGTTTATGTTAATAAGGTTGTACAGCCTCGGTCGCTTTCATCCACGGCACTGTGAACCAGTGCTTCATTGCAATTAAACTGTTACTGGTCGGGCCTATTATTTATGCAACGCCAGTTTACGATGAGGGCCTAACACTGGCCCTTTTTAAAACATAGTTAATAAATTTAAAAAATAGTCCGAATTAATCTTTCTAAGACTTTACTCTGTAAAATATTGTTTTTAAAATTCATGATTTGATTGAAGACAATACTAAAGGAATACATAAAATATAATCTGAAATAAGGATGCTGGTACTCTAATATTTCGTTTCTACGAATTATGTAGTCTGTCAATTGAAAATTTTGAAACATATTAAATATATAGCTTTTAGCATAGCAAAAGTAAAGCAAATTTATTATGTTACTAAAGTAAGATATAAAATTGACAGATTGGCGTTCACATTACATCTTATACGACTATATTGCTCCAAGATATGTATTTTATAATTCCACTGCAACCTGTCCACATTATTTATATAGCGATGATATAACAAAACACGTACGAATCTATCTCAAGCCCTCGTCCAAGCCGGGCCTAGCTTACAAATGTTACTATAAATATATCAGTTACTATAATATAAATTAACTCTACTTGTATAATTTTAAGCTACTAGTTTAAAAGTCAGGCTTATGAAGTAAAGCGAATTGTTGTAATAAATAAACAATACGGATGTTACATTTAGTAATGTTGTCTAATCTTTAGGTATAAAGCGGCAAGTGAAAGTATGAAGCGTCTATTATATCGATATTTATTTTTATTATTTAAAATATGTGTTGCTTATGATCTATCAAAAACAAACACAAAATTTCTATTGTTTTGAATGTTTTATTTAAATAATTTGGCAGCTTCTTCTTTAGATTCCAATAACAGCCGTTGTGTTAAGAAATAAATAGTCGGCTTATTACACAGCCTCTTCGTAGGTCTCTTATTATTTGCACTATTTCAAGCATGTATATTACCATTGATTGCTTTCGATTCACAGGTGTTCATCTGGAGTTAAGTGTCAATATTGAATCTTATTGGAGTTGTACTTACTTATTAATGCTATATCTAGTCTAATCTAGAGCACAACATGTCTTTTAGATGTTTACGCTATGAAATGTATGTATGTACTAATGATATGATAAATTAATATAAGTAGTTTTATGACTAATATTAAACATGAATATATTTTTGATACCGTCTATCACATAAATCGTTAAGTGGGAATGTGATATTCATTAGAATTAGTAAAATAATTCTAAAATATTTATGGATAAATTAGAACAACAATAAGAATAGTTAATACTATAAATAAAATATTACTCATTTTTATTCTGTGTAAAATATAAAACCTGCACCGCTAACATTTTCGAATATACGAAAGAATGTAGGAATATGAAATTGACAAGTAGGCAAGAGCACCGTATTTTCGAAAAGGTTTGGGGAAACACGCATTGGACATTAACCTTATCAAATATATCAACGAGAAACACATTTAGTAATATGTCTTATTGGATATGTCTATAAATTTTAAGCTAATACAATAATAATCCAATCGACGACGTTTGTACGTGTTACGTAAACGAGAGGCAAGCGTTATCTAACAATTTGATGAAAATTGAAATTATTGTAAATAGATAAAATGTTAAATAAACTGCAGAAAGTTAAAAATAGACAAAAAATAATTATATAACGCAACAAGTACATAATTTGCCCGATGTCCAAGCCGAGTCCTGTCAAACTACACTTTTCACAACCTTCCTGTATTGTATAAGTACTTAACGAATATAGCCATTAATTATACTGAAACACTATAGTGGCACTAGCGCATAATGCGGCCGAGGCTGTTTCAACGGATCGGGCGGGCGGGTACCGACAACAATCAATACAACATAAACTTACGACTATGTTTCTAATTGGACGAGGTTGATATATGTAGTCACAACCTCGTTGTAAACCTCCGCGTTACCAATCCTCAAATTAACCAACTGCGTACGCTATATCTGAATTGTGTGTCTTACTGATATCATAATGGGTGTGGTTCACAGTCCAGTCAGGATTGAACGGAAATGACGTTCGGAATGCACTCAATTACGTTTTGAAAATATCTGAATTATCAATTTCATGCATAAAAGTATATTCCTAGTGAACACGCGCGTGCCCCGCCTTTGGGCAAAGATTCGCGGCTACCTCAGTCAGGTCAACTGAGAGTTAATTTCAAAATTCAGTGGCTAAATTGGGTAACCAATGTCAAAGTAGCCCTCAGGCGTCAACGACGCCCTAACTTGATTGTCGACAGCTCCCTTATAACCTTTGGCTCAGTCGCCTGTGCCTTATGAGGTAAAACGGTAGAACCGGAATATCGTAGGCCTATTACATTTATATATGTCATTAGTTTATTATCTCTTAAAATTACGTGTATTGAATTGTATAAAGTGTATGAAGCGGGAGGTAAGCCTGGATTTATTTACAATAGGGCCGAGGCAACGTCATGGGTATAAGCGTATAAGATATATTCGTAGACATTAAAAGTGGCTAATGTTCTGTTTTTAATCTAGGGGAACGACAAGCACCTAAAAGTTCACAAGTGCGACACCGCGAGTGCGTGGCGTGGGCGGCGGTCAGGCGGGCGGCGGGCGGCGGCGGGCGAAGGCGGGCGGCGGGCGGCGGGTGACGGCGCGCCGGCTCACACGTGGCAGGCGGGCGGCGAGCGCGCGGGAAGGCGACCGCGCCACACCTGCGTCTGCGCGTACTCGTCGCCGTCTTCCCCACTCGCCTTACCTGCAAATATTAACATTGTTGTTACAATTCGAATACCAATTCTATTGGGAAAATATTATTTTTTATTTATATAACTTCAAAGGTATAAGAATATTTTAGTTATAAAACAGTAAATTGTTATTATATTTGCTTTAAATTAAATTATTTTTGATTACCAAAGAAAATTTTAAATTTCCATGAGATATATACACAGTCTACAGAGTTTGTCTATAAAATATTTTATTGGCATCATTAAAAATAACAGATCAACATTAATTACAACAATATCTATGGAAGGGGTCCTCACAAAGCCATGCCGTACCGACAGGACTGCACAAAATAACAACACTCACAACGAATATGCCAATTTTAGAAATATCCCGTCTTGTCCTGAGCAGCAAGTTTACACTTTTTGTGAACTATAATATTAAAAATATAATTTCTATATAATGGCTTAGCGTTTTCTCACGTACATTATATTTATCTCCACAATATATTGGCGATATAATAGATAATATGGTATTAATTAATTTCAGTAAGTACCATTAATATTGCAATGGTGCAATTCTTTTATTTTAAGAATGTATTGTTAACTTTAAGTTTGTTACGAAATCAGTCAGGGACGGCTTAGATAAGTGTAAACTGACTTATGCCCGAGCAAGAGAGCGAGACCCATGCGAATTTTGGTGCCCTATAGACGTGACCACACAGTCCAAACACAACTACCACAGATTATCTGAAACAGAGGACATAACCACAGACATAAAAACCACAGAAATTAGCTGTAAGTAAGGTAAAAGTATATATTTGGACTCTCAGTGACTGAGATGTTTCAAATAAATGCCAATCGATTGAGATGAGTAAAAAATTTGGTGCCAAAATTTTGAGTGTATATTTTTTTTAAGAATACACATCCAGAACGTATAATTAATCGTTTGTAACATAATAAACAGAAATGGAAATAAGATTTAAACGTTTATCAACAACCCTCGACGACATGTGATACAGTGGCATCAAATGACCTAAAATGAATGGCATCGTTAATACTAGAACGGATCTCGTCGAGGGTTTAGAATTAGTGTTTACGTGAAAACGTCTATTAAAATTGATGAAGAAGCTATTTACTCCGTCCGATATGAAACTTTATAACCAGTAAAGTTTTAGTGTCACTTATTACAACATTGCTGGTATATAGAGTCACGATTGCGTATAACAAAATAGTATTTATAGACGTTTCAACGCCACACCACACAATAGTCAATAACAAACTAAAGCCAGGGGCACGGATATATAATGTGGATGAGGAGACACCGCATGCCAATATCAAAATAACAACGGCTAGCGGAGTCCCAGTCTACAGCCACCGCTCTATGAAAAAAGTTGCAATTTGTCTTTTGGTCATTTTTTACATAATAAAGATTCTTTTTACACACTAATTAGAATTTAGGGCTGCCATGTTTGAAATTAAAAACAAAAATCAAATATATAACTTTCGTATAGAGCGTGGGCTTGAAGAAATCATGCTAGTTACGATTTTTGATATCTAACTTACAATTTAAGACTGTCCTGTCCAATGTATGTCTACGGTGACTGAAGAAACGAAAATGCGTTAATGTTTTAATAATATAAAAACTGAAATATTAATGATGTGCTTTTTCGAGAACATTTCCTTAAAACTTGTATAAAAGACATTAGTTCTAACTTGTGGTTTTAAATAATTTATTATTTTTTAAATTATATGCCACTTATGGCTTATAGTAGCTATAGTTTTGTACGTGCGTGGATACGTACTCGTATGTTAGAGTCCAGTCTACATTTAGTACAGTTTACGTTACGTAACATAATTTTCATTTAGATAACTAAAAATTTACATCAAAGGAAATTACATAAAATCGACAATCGTCTAGCTCTTTTTGCAAGCAAGTCGATCAAGTCGTTGCTTTTCTTTTTCCCAATATCTAGTTTAAGGCAATTTTGCTATGAGTAAACATTCTGTTGAAATTAGCGCTGGTTCTGTCAGTAGAATTAAGGGACATGTTGTCAAAAACAATTTGCAAAGCCCAAAGTATTTCTGCAACTCTTGTTATTTATCGACGACGTCTCTATAGCGTTGGCAATTGTCGAAGAAGTGGGTTCGCCAGATTTGACGTCTTTTTTGCAAACAATGAAATGTTTGGTTGCACTTTTCTTAATTACGATTTTTTTACATGTTTATGTCTCTTTACAGAATGAACTGGAGCTAATCCTGGATCATCTGGAACATTATTGTTTGAGATCTGGTTTCAAGCTAGATATTAAATGTGAGCTGTTTAGTACTGTCACTGTAAATTTTATTATTCCTCGTACCTCGTAACCCTTCAATTTCATTGACTTTCCCTGACCTGACCTGACCACCTTGAGCTACCCTAACTTTTTCCTGACTTTCCAGAACGTGGACACCCTGATCATCCCTAATGTAGGTGCGTGCATTTGGATACGTGACAATTGGGTAATTTTTGTCCGCAGAGGACACCGTCACCCAGCTGTCACCGTTTCCCTAGGTTTGTATTACCGTGCCAGTACAAGTGTGCAGTAGCAACTAAATGACATTCGACTACGTTAAAGTTAACTTGGACCTCAAGTAAAATAAGACGAATCCTTAGAAAGTAAAATAAGTTTTCTTCCCAATTTTTTAACGGCAACAGGGCTTTTAGTTAAGGTTAAATGAAAATAATTTTATAAGAAGTAAAATATATCCATTTAAAATCCACTTTTCCACTAAAAACAGAGATTGTTAATTGAATAACAATGTAAAAATCGTTACATGACAAATTACTTTAGCTGATAACTGTGCTTGGTTCATCTGGATTTCTATGTACGCAGGATGGTGTAGAACTTCCATTTACCATTCTATTACACTAATGGGAGTGAACGCAAGCATTACTTGTCTTGCATATACAATTGCTTACACTGACAACCATCTCGTTGAGATCCATCTTAATTGAAAGTAAGAAAATTACTAAAATTACAATCGTCACTATCACTGCAAGTGCGCACAGTCACGAAAAGTTTGATGACAATCACTGTTAGTGACAAAGAATTTATTGCCTTCCAGACAAAAATGACAAGTGCGATTCGAATCTCTATGTTCAAACTATAAAATTTTCATTTTTTTCTTTTGAATTCGTTGGATCAACGTTACTATTAAATATATTGGAAATAACAATGCAATTAGCCAAGTCTTTCTTTTTCTAATTTGTTTTTTTAAGCAAAATGTACTTTATATTATTATAATAACAACATTAAGCACGCAACAAGTCTGTAATGTTATGCAGTTCATTGATCTATTTAAAAACGCGATATATCTAATGTTATTATTACCATAATTATATCACATTTATTATCAAATANATGGTGGATATTTCACAAAAAAACATGTTAAATAAATTAGATAATTTACATTTTTTAAACAAGAATTACATTTTTTAAAGATTACATTTTTTAAACAAGAATTGTTTTTATCATCTATATTAAATAATTAATGGATTAATATTTTCTATGAAACAATAATCCCGCGAGTGAATCGGGAGAGGGCATATCTAGGACGAGGTGAACTAGGATCGATTCAAGCACGTGGCTGCGGATTGGCGGGACGTCACAAGCTTGGACTATTGATCACTATTTTACGTCATACTATCAAAGAAATATGTGGATGATGCATATATGTACTAATTATATAATAATATTGTCGTTATTATTGTTTATACTAAAATAAATGTTACTATTGCCTTTTATATTATGCATACTGGAAGTAAAATTTTCTTGTGGCGCGTTTCGGTGCTGTTTATAAGGGTGTAGTGCCATTGTTAAGGTTTTTGTTAAGATTTTCTTTAAAAAGGAAAATGTTTTGTGTTTTATTTTTAAATGTCGTTTCAATTATGTACGGCTAAATTTGTCGTTTTTATTTAAATATATATAAAATACAATTTTCGATTTACAACATTATTAAAAAATGTATAGTCTATACTTTATACTCTTAAATTATTTTACTGTTAAGAATGGTAATAAAAAACTAGTAAATCCTATAAAAAAATTATGCAAACGACGAGTAAAATAAATTTACCAAGTGATATAGGTCTGCGAGCTAAACCTTCGAGCTAGTAATGAATTTATTATTAAAATACTCATTGAAAAATCTAAATATTTGTTTACAATACAATTGGGATAACTTTAGTTGATTACACTGATTATCCAGCACTATAATCAAAGAGTAAACTTTCAGTAAGTCCTGTAAATAATATTAAAAAGTAAATTAAATTTATATATAACAACTTACCCGTTGGTCAGACATCTGTCTCTAAAGCTTCAGCGGCAGTGGCGGCGTGCAATTGATTGACTCGTACGTTGCACCGTCTTCGTATGTCACTTCGTCGACCGTCATGGTGCGCGAGGGCGCCGCTCGCGCCCGCGCCGCCCCCGCTGCACGCGCCGCCCGCACCCACGGCGCCCACGACGCTGGACCGCTCGCGTCGCGCCTGCTGCTTCAGAAGCTCTTGCTGTCTCAACTGAATACCCAACGTTATTACGTAACTTAGAAATTATCGTTATACTTATAGCGTAGATTGGATAGCCTCATATTACAGTACCAGTATTCTATTATAAGTTTCAATCTGTATATCTAAAAGATTCGTACATCAATTGGATATTTAAAAGTTATGGCATTCGCAACACATGCAGCGCATGATATACCATGAGAGATAATATAGTACGTACTTGGTTCAGTCGCAATAGATCTTGGTGTTCCAGGGCTGCAATGTCGTCCACATTTCCGGCGGCTTCCATGGCGGCCTGCTGTTCGAGCAGCATGCGCTCCTCTTCCCGTAAACGACGCATGCTACTTTCCAGGTGGGTATCAGTAACTAAAGCCGAATCTTCTAGCTCCATCATATCAGAGGAAGAGTCGTCACTGATGGAGGACTTCTTGATGGGTCCTGAAACTGTATACAAGTATTGTCAATAACTTCTGTAAAAAGATGTATGTTATGTTACCCATTTTATTAAAAGTCTAATGGACATTATTTTTTCATTTCTATTCAAGCCTGAATACAACAAAAGGTAGAAGGAAGTCTTTACAAATATGATTAGGCTGCTACTTTATTGTTTATGAAACAATGAGCTGTTGTTCCTTCTCCGGCAAATAGTAACTCTTATTTTATACACTCACATAAAATTGTACTGTTAGCATATAAGTATTCGTTTTTTTAGCATTCATAATAAAAGTATGTTATAAATAAAATGTTACCGTTATTTTACAAGCTAAATTAACTGATAGCAAGGTTTAATTGTGAATTTGATGAAATATTTAGTATTAAATTTAAATTTACAATTAAATTTTTTTTTGTTAAAATTAGTACTGTAATATGATTTCCTTGCTACAATATTTTGTGAATTTAGTTAAATGTAACATGACAAATATTGCGAATTTTGAATTATACTGTTGTTAATTATATTTGTTTACTAAGTAATAAGATTACAATAAATTATCATAAAAGCAATAAATGTTAATAATCATAGAAAAAATTTGTTAATAATAATAATAAAAAAAAACAAAAAGCATTGTTAGTAATGATTAACACAGAATTAGTGCTTACAGTAATAAAAGCCCCATAGCACTACAATACAAATTGTGTTTCTACTGCAGAGAATAATTTTCGACACTTTCTGTAGCTACAAACATTCACGGGAATACATACGTGACGTAGAAGAGTCCTTGTGCTTAAATGGAGTTGTTGAATCCGTTTGTCTATAGATAAAACTTCTTAAGATAACTATTGTTGGTAATCTACGCAAGAAAGTTTTGTAGGCTAGTAAATTTTAATAAATTACGCCATACCTGTACAATTTTTTTTAGTTAAAACTATATTTAAAAAAAAAAATTTACTAATATTCGCAGTAATAGAATAGAACACTGTACTTTCTTTGTATATTGTATATTTAATTACGTAGAAACAATTAAAATGTTTAACGAAGAAAATCGTTGATAAAGTTGTATTATTTTAAATAAAATAAAAAAGGTTCTATTTGTGAGAAACGTTTATGTTAGACTGGCGATTCTTTGAGCAGCTTAAGATAGTGCTTTAAAGAAATAAAACTCCCTCAGTTCCCCGCGGGCGTGGACCGTTTGAAATACTATTTAATAAGTTGCAATAAAGCTGGTCCACAGCGCTTTGATATTTCTTTTAAAATATATAAATGCTTTGCAATGTATAATATATATTTTAGATTTCTTTTCTTATTATTAAGATTTTAATTAAGTGTAGGTTGCTAAGAGTGTTTAACGCACGTAGGTACAGGTAAGTGAACGAAACAAAAATATAAGCATTTTAGAATGCGATCAAAATTCTATTATCTTCTAATAAAATAACATCGCAAACAAATCCGGAGAAGATATAACTTAACCTACTATTTACATAAACACCATACATCTTGCCTTATGATAATATCACAAAGATCGTCTCTTTCGATAAAACTAAATCTCACTAAACAAACAAACGCACAACACTATCGCAAAGTCAATGATCACTGCAGAGCTCGTCTCTCTCATCGTCCTTTCCACCTGAAATTATGGAAAATGAACATAAAAGAAACAAATTAAAAAAAAGCGAAACATGCAAGTAAGTTCCGTTGTGGCGATATTTGCATGCAGAAATAAAAAAAGGACAATAATAAATTTAAAATAAAATAAACATGTATTTCGCTACTTTCTAAGCATGAAAATTAAAAAAAAAAACGTGAAATATAAAAGAGACGCTCAAATAAACTTACTTAAATAGGGTTCGCCCATGGTCCCGGGCAAGTATGGACAGCTAGTGACGTGGTTAAAGTTTTGTGACTGCATTTCCTCTTGGTCTGTCTCACGATGGTAGAAGTAGTTGAAGTTGGATACGATGACAGGCACGGGCAAAGCGATGGTGAGTACACCAGCGATTGCGCAAAGTGACCCAACGATCTTGCCCCAGACTCCAACAGGCCTAATGGGAAAACACCATTAGCCACCCAGCAGGAAACTTTAGTGATTCAACACATAGAGAGTTCAAAAATTATTAGATGTTGCACATGCACTGTATAAGGGTATTAGGGTGACATGTAATAAAACAATAATAATTCTAATAAAACTAATAAATAACAATGACCGCTCTAAATTACACGAAATAGATGAAATTAGTATGTTTAGTACGTTCGCATAGTTTTAAGATTTGCAGTCCAATTTCAAACATCATCATTCATACCCGCAAGCGGAAATAATCTGACCAGTTTATCGCAGAGCAGTTTTTTAATGCCAGCTTCGTGTCCAAAATAACCAAAACTCCAGTCTTAAAATGTATTAACGGAAAATAAATTCGCTTGCTAAACATATTATACATTCTATTAACACATTTAATGAACCGAGTCTTGAACATATTTTGGACATATATGTAAGAAATAATTATAATTAGGTAATGGATATATTTATATTAATTTATATGTACTTATAATAAAACTATGTACTATAGCCACAAAAATATATGTATGTTGCAGACATGCAATATGCCACTTTACGTCTAATGTATAATGAAACACAAAAATTACCTACATATATAATAAAATAGTGTGAAAATTAAACACTTAATACACGAAAAAGCAACGAAATATTGAATAACAATTTTACATAGGAGCACAACGTGTAGATTTGTATCATTAATATATTTTAAATCGAATTTGAAAATGATAGACATAAATGTGAGATAACCGAATGGACTTTAGCACTGGGTGAAACAGCAAAACAATTAAAATGTGAATTTAATGATTAATGAATAATTGTTTTTATGATGCCAATATAAAAGGGAATAACACAAATCTTTTATACCAAATTTTCCGATAAGCACTCAAGTCCATAATAACAATCACAACAACGATTACATCTGACAGGTATACATTGAAAATTTAGCAAAAGCGGTACAATAGGAGCACACTTAGATAGTAGGTGAACACCGAGACAGCTTCACTTCAACTATATCTATAAGGATATATAATATCCCATGCTATGTAAATTCTTTCTTTATTTTCTTATTTATTATCACAGTTGAAGTTTAACATCTAAACAAGCATTTTAATTGATTACGATTTGGAAAGGGCGATTGTCACACCGACGACAGATCTTGAAAAATGTACACGCTTCGATGATGTAAATTATACGCCTATGCTTCCATGTAAAATTGTTAAAGTTCAGGTAGGTCGATTACTATAGAATGTGATTTAAGTAAATGCTTACTGCAAACAGTTTGGCACGTGCATTTGTTTGTGAAAAGTATAAGTGTGATTTGTATACTCTTTAGGCGAGCCGTCAATAGAATACTTAAAGCTTATGTATTTATATGAGGTGACGAAAAGAATTCACAAATGTGTTAAGATGCTGAGGTAAAGTTGTAGGAATAAATGATAAATGACGAAAGGCATAAATGATATTTAAGATGAAGTCGCTGTATATGTCATACGTCATGTCGCCGTATCCTACGGTCGTCATTGTCACGACCGCCCACCAAAACGCATCGGGTATGGACTTGAAGAAACTGTTTTCGCTGCCCGCTTCAGCGAAGTAGACCGCAGACGAAAACAGCACCACACCTTGAAGCACATATGTATGCGATACAGTGGGATACACAGTGCGAGCGAGGGAGCGACTGCAGGCAGGTGCCGGGCGGGTCACGAGACGCGGTTACCTCATATCTCCATAGCCAACAGTGGTCATTGTTATGACAGCCCACCAAAACGCATCAGGTATAGAGGAAAAGTTTGAATCAGGACAATCTTTATCCGCAAAAAATACTGCGCTTGAAAACACGACCACTCCTGTGAAAATAAAATATTTGGTGCAACAGCGCCCCTAGTTTGCCCGCACCATTCTGTTCCGAGGCTGCTATACTGCGTGTCGATGGATACCCACCCGGCCAGGCGATATCTACTTTTTCTTATTCTAAGACGCTTAATTTTAATCTTGCATTTAGATTAAAGTAATTTTTTAATTTGATTTGCTTTCAAATAATATTCTTTATCAATAAATTATTGTGTCTGGAGTTTTGATTATAAGAAACTAACTACATAAAAAAAATGGAAAAGATATTAAATTTATGTGAAAACTTACCAATGAAAAGGAAAAATATCAAAAGCCCAAGTTCTCTCATAGAAGCTTTAAGCGTTCTGCCTAAAATTTGTAAGCCTTTGGAGTGACGAGACAGCTTAAAGATTCGAAAGACTCGAACAAGACGAATCACCCGAAGTATTGCAAGACTCATAGCTTGGTTGGTAGATTTATCTTGAGGTGAAACAGGAGCTCTTGGGAGGTTCAAAGTATCCTCTTCTTCCGCAACGACGGTCGCGAGAGTGATAAAATAAGGTATTATGGCAATTATGTCTATAATGTTCATCACGTCGCGGAAAAAGTTAAATTTATTTGGGCAGGCCAGGAAACGTACTATCAATTCAAAAGTGAACCAAATTATGCAAAGTGTTTCTATGAGGAAGAAAGGATCAGTAATATCCGGCACTTCATCTTCTTCAATCTTTGTACCATTCGTAGTCGTATTGAAGACTTTGTAGTGCTTGAATTCCGGCAGAGTCTCAAGACAAAAGATGACAATAGACAGTAAAATAACGAAAACGGAGATGATAGCGACCACTCGAGCGGCCTGGGAGCTCTCGGGGTATTCGAACAACAACCAGATTTTACGTTGACGTTCATTTGATGGAAGAGGTTTCTCTTCTTCCTTTATAAAACCTTCATCCTCTCTGAAATAAAAAAAATGTGTTTAGTACAATAATTCAGTGAGTAGTAGTGAGTAGTAGTGTATATTAAATGTTCCTTTTACTGTGATTGAAATATTCATATTCTTCAGTTATCATTATTAATACGTAATTTTATTATTAAAAAAACACTCATAATACACATATGTTTGGAGTAGCAAATAATATATATCTAAACGATGAAAAATATACTACTGTTTTCTATTTGTATATATTCTAGCTGAGACAGTTTATCCAAGGTATTTGTGAGTGTTACATAGTGTAATATTTTAACTAAAAAGATCTTTATGATGTTATATTAATATTTTAAATTCTTAGTCTATTATATTAACCGGAATTTGTTGGTAGCTTGTTCACCCAGCTCGTAGAACTTAATTTCCTCAGAAAATACGTCCAAAGGGACGTTTACAGGGCGGCGCAAGCGGCCGCCACTCTGGTAATAATACAGGATGGCGTCGAAGGACGGCCGATTTCTATCAAAGAAATATTCGTTCCTGTAAAATATATGGGTTAATTTAGACCATTTTATCGTTCACTTTTATTAAGATTTCTCACTTAAGTTGTTGTAATGACTTAATATTATATATAACTTTCAATAAATATAATTATCATAAAATAGAAAGATAATAACATCTTTTTGGATTCAGTCTAAATGATGTGAAATAATAGTCAGTAAAGCTTCAATATTTAATAGTACCTTAGAGGATCAAAGTATCTGATCCTCCTTGACGGGTCTCCAAGCAGTGTTTCAGGAAATTGGTTGAGTGTTCGAAGTTGAGTTTCGAACTTCAAGCCACTGACCTGTAATGATAATCTAACTTCAGACACTTAACATTATTGGCTACAGTTTTGTAATTTCAAAAATATGTTTAATCTAATTCAAGACATGCTGAACGAAGATATTAGATTGGCCTATATACATGAAATTAGTTTCTAATAATCTTCTTTATATTTTGTTGATACTGCTTACATTAAGGTGATTTAAACTTATTTTTTAATAACAAACCTTTTATATATTTATTTCAGGAGAAAATTTTATTGATATGAATGTTTTTTTTGTTTAATATGAATGTGTTGTTTTATTTTATAAACAATACTTAATATAAAATAATAAAGGATAATGTTTTAAAAATAATTTACTATTTAAAAAAAAATTCTCTTTTCTTTAGGTATAATTAAGTTTTGTTCTTGTGTTGTGAATGAATGAGGAGACCTCAGTTGACCTTCCAGAATATAGTATCAAATATATTGGAATAAGGTCAGGTTAATGTCAGCGGACTAGACGAAAATGGAGGTGCGGATGAGAGAGGTAAGACCGTAGCGATTGCAGCTCCGTTCTCTCTAGCTACCATACAAGGGATAAAATGTAAAGCTAAAAAAACATCCATATATACGTAACAAATTTACATGAATCTGTCAACAGGGAAAGTTCGAAAAACCTGTGAGAACTCTCTCAAAAATCCATCTGCCACAATTCCAAAACTCAATTGTATTTCAATAAATTTATTAAGCTTTGGATGCCTGAAATGGATGGATTTAATGCCGATATCATGAAAAGGTGGTCTTGATTGCAAACGTAGGATATCGACATTTAATTTAATTATAATGTAATATATTGTATACATTCTAAAGACTATCTAATATCACCTACGAACCCTCCTTGCAATGGGGCCAAGGTCGAGAAGCAATGCACTTTGCCTAACGAGGTGCGGGTGTGCCATTCATGTCACCTGACCGAGCAGGGGTCGAGATCACGAACGTGACAGAAAGTAATGTTTATGCTCGGACGTCAACGTTATACGTTCTCCCTTCGCTGTCAACGCATACTCAAAGCTGGTTCTTGGTATAATGTTATAAAATATTTTAGTATAATAGCTATAATTTACGGTAATAATAAATAAATAACCATAAAATTTCATTGAAATAGCCATAATTTACATATGTGAATGTTAGAAACAGATGTTGTATTTGACATTTTCGATAAAAAAAGCTTCTTAATATATGAATTTGATTTGGATGCACTATGTATTTCTTTCTTTGAGTATTTTGTTCCAAAAGCCGGGTTGCTTTTTACATTAGAACTGCATAAATTATTCTTCTAAAAGTTCTCTAAATTGCGGCCACATGAGAGTTAAGCTGAAGATTCTTTTTTTTTGTTCTTCAACTTTTAGCATTCTAGAGAAGTATCTACTATAAAATTCCTTAAGAGTTTTCTCCACTTCACAAGATATATTAAAGTACCGGCATTAGAACTAACCAGAAACGCATTACCACACGCATTATCAATAGATGAATTTGTAAATTTTTTTATATATCTGATTTGCTTGTCTGAAAAAGTTATTAGATATAAGTAAACAAAAAACTTAATGAGAATAAGCCTTGATCCGTTCCGCTACGCATATTTCAGCAATAGTTTCGACAATAGCATATTGCGGGTATACTGCGGATGCTGCACGCTTGTAAATCGATCTCCGCGCGTTTTCACTTTCAAGTCCGGTGCGGGAGTTTTATTTTCTAATACCAGTGGGATCCAATTATGTGTTACCTGCGTGTAATTGTATTTAAAAGTGTTTATGTGTATTTTTATACATCTGGTAGAAATTAAAGGATCCGTTTAGGTAATGGACGGAACTTTGTTATAAAACTAATATTCATTTTGATAAAATAATATTATATATTAGGAAATGTTAAATAGAGAAGCTAGCATAATTAAATAAATTATTACGAATCTTCCGGTTTGTTTATAATAATGTTACTGCTACTATATAGTAATATATAGTCAGACAGACAAAAATATTAAAATTATAGATTTACTATTACAATTTTTCATCACCATAAATTGTTTATTCGTAAAAATATTAAATGTACAAACACATTTTTTGTACTGATTTTATTAAGTACCTACCTTTATTCTGTTCCTTAATTATGGCGTTCCAAACGTACCAGTTGAGTACTAATCACTTTATATGGGATGATACACAGGAAGGTTATTTAAGTATAGATATAAATTAATGTATGGACAATTCTAACAATGACAATTCTGCCCATTACGCCTAACAACTTTTGATAAGGATGCATTTCATTATTTACAATAGTCATAACTATCGCAATTACAGTCAAATGTTCTGTCTTTTCTATCTTTATTTGTCAATTTAAATTGACCACCCTACTAAAGAGCTTTGCTGCCCAAGGAGGCGCTGGTTGAATGTCGTGATGTAAGACATGAAAGCCAATGGTCTAACCACCGAGGACGCAAAAGACCGTGCAAAGTGGAGTAGGTTGAGTAGGAAGACCCTGGTAATGGTCGAGATTAATGCCAGAAGGAGACTCAAGAGCTTTGCTAAGACAAAAATTTATTATTACTTATAATTTAGCTGGACTATTATAATTCTTTATCAGATGTTCTAGTAGAAGTAATCAAAAAATTGTGATTTATTACTATTTTTGCTTAAACCTGTTACAATCAGACCTCGTTTGTCACGGTCGGTCATTTAAGAGTGCATATTTAAGAGTAAAAGGAAAAGAAACGAGCATCCAAGTTCGGTTTAGAAGAATTGATATATTTTTTGTTTAATATTTTTATTGAAAACTAATATTATGTAAATATTATTTTTACATATTTTTTTTCTGGCTCTACTTTTGGGGATCAATCACACAAATGGAAAGCTCAGCTTACGCCTTAAGTACTGTATATGACACTGCCGGCTTTCTTATTGGTAAATAATATATATTTTAATAGTGTAAAATAGACTAATTAACTATTAGTCTATTTTACACTATTTTTATATTATTTTTTATATTATATTATAAGATAATCACAAAAAAATATATTTTTAAGACATGTACTTTTATTGCGATTTTAATTTCGTTATAGAATGTAGTACTAAAATTTGTATTGTATACAGGGTGGAAGAGGCGCTCCTTTTACTGAAACGGTATATAGGGTAAAATATTTCAAACCCAGAATTTAAAAAATTAATCATGGTACCCCAACAGTTTGGACGATTTTTATCCATACCTGTATTTCGTGTGACGCACACATAAGTGTACGACGTTGCCGCGTAGACAGGTAAGTGTGTGCGTTCCTATGTTATACTTAACAAATGGCGTTTTATTTTAAAACGATAATTTTATTATTAATTTTGTTTGAAAAATTATTTTACCATTTTTGGGAATTATTTTTTTCTGAATATATATATTATAGGCTTTTATACAGTACTTAAAACTGTGGTTTCATTTAAATTGGTGCTGACCATTCCACCCAGTATAAATTACATAATAATTATGGATTTTATGATAATTACATTTAAACTCTATTTATACACACTACTAAAAGTTTATTACAAATAACTTAATATGGATATTGCAAAATTTAATAAAAGACGTAAAGACCGAAAGAGGTTCTCATCATGTTATCGCCTATACATATACTTCTAATTGTAGGATGATATCAGCCACAAAAGTAGATAAAAGCGACAAATAAAATTAATAGCAAAAAATAGTAAACCTTTTGAATATTAATCTTAATATTAAACTTAAGTGATATATACCTAAGTAATTTAGAGTCAGCGTCAAACAATAAATGATCAAAGATCATTCGACTACCTATAAAAGAAAGAAAACATAAATGAAATTAACA
Organism: Heliconius nattereri; assembly: GCA_013403645.1. NCBI lineage: Eukaryota > Metazoa > Arthropoda > Insecta > Lepidoptera > Nymphalidae > Heliconius > Heliconius nattereri. The sequence goes on from JAAIXI010000202.1 coordinate 171,352, forward strand.
ATGCAACGTGAAATCTTCAGCGACCAACTAAAATTCTCAAAAATAAAAAATCTCAAAAATAGCATTTCTTTTTTTTTTTGTTTTTGTGTTATTTACTTTAATAAAGGTTACGTTACGCTTTCCTGAACTGTATATCGAAGTTTGGCAGTGAGTCACTAGATATCACTATATTAATTATGCAAAATTACTCAAGAAAATATACTGCGTAATCTAAGCTCTGTGTTTATATTGTTATGCACATCGAATTTATATTCTTATATCCTTTTTTTAATCTCGACTTACTTTCATAAAAAAAACACCATAAAGTAATAGTATATTCTCTGCTTATTATAAAAATTATAAAATTTATGTCAAACAACTTTCGTATGATGAACATGTTGAACTAATTTCGCAACATTTCAATTTTAAAGTACTTGAGATAACAAAAGTCCAAGCTTCACCTTTGGCTATTGCTTCTGCTAAAGCAGCCTCAGAAATTATAAGTTCTTAAAATTCAAAAACGCGTTAACGAGTAAGATTTAACGAAGTGCCCTCAAGACGTCTACGTGAATTGCTTCTGACTCAATTATCGAAAAGTGGTTTAAGAGCTCTATGAAGTTCTTTTGAACTACATTTGAAATGTAATTTTTATCTCCTTCCTATATTTTTTCCTGCTTTTTTAATGTAAAAGTTCATATTATTACAATATGCATAGGTATAATGCTGAAGTAACCGACAAAAGCAGTTTATATTTTGAACTGTGTAAATTTATTAATATGGCTTAGGTTAGGCTTTTTTTTATAGTTATTGATATTAAGGCAGAAAGAAATCCGGTTATATTTAATATTTTTAAGCAAGTGATTTAAATCGGTTTTATACATTAAAAAATGTTAATGACTCTATAAGAATTTTGACTTTGAAAATGTTGTATATTATCAATATTACAAAATTTGCTTATTTGATAAGGTATAAGTCCATATTTCTGCAATAATAATACCTATCGGTACTTATATTTTATTGAAACTGATTCTAAAAATATAACATGTTTCATTTATAACAGGTTTCATTTGTCATAAAATTTTTATTTGTATAATATAAATAAAGAAATAATAAGGATAAGTACTGTTGAATTCATTGTTGTTAAGTACATGAAAATCATGTATTAGTATTTAAATTTAAAATAAGCACTATAAACGGTAATAAACCAACACTCCTTGTGTAAAAACACGCGAGTGTTTAGTGACGTTAGTAGCATCATCCTATAAAATATAAAACAAGAACAAATGCTATTGACTTTTGGAAATAATTGCTACATAATTTTGGTTGATTATTTTAAATGTTATTTCTAATGGGGCCTCCAATACTGACATCCCTCGCATCATTTTCCAATACAGCGAATTGCGGTATTAAGTATGCGAAATCCGCGGGATTTGCAGGACTGGTAATAAGCATGCGAGTGGCCTCTTACGAGGCTGAAAAATTACATTGAAAAAGTTTCGCCATCTTAAATCAATAGTTAATTATATCGTCTGCATAAAACTCTCACCATATCGACCATGAATCTATGAATCAATGGGATAAAATCTTACATATGCAGCTTACTACTACTTACTACTCTAAAGTAGTACCTACCAAAGCGTGAATGATGATAGACAACGGACGTTATTGTATATATGCTAAATATACTGTCAAAATAATCTATGACAAAATTATAAAATTTCTGTATTAATTGCTATAATGTTTTTGGTTTATATTTTAATTTGGTAGACACCTGCATCTTTGGTTACTGATAGATTTTTAGTTTTTTGTATTTGTTCCTATTTTCTATGATAATAAAACGATTTAATTACTTTGTTGTCATGCTAATAGTAAAACTTTAATAAATGTAGATTTTTGTTGCTTAATTGATTTATTTGCATCATTTTATATATTTTTTATATTTACGGGGCTCTCTAATACCGGGATTGGAAGCTCTACCTATACCATACCTAAGCCTTACCAAGTGCCTACAGTTAAATTATAAATCAATTGATTAATTGATATAATTAATATTTCTTGTTATTTCTGTAGGTATTGGTATTATAGTAGATATGGTACTTCCACTTACAATTACTTAGTCACACGCAGTTAGCATCAAGTAAATGTTTACTATCGTCACATACGTAAGTTTTCTATGCATAAATTAATATTTACGATGCGAACGCAACGGTGCTTCGCGGCCAGCGTATTTCTTTCGCCGCGGCCGTTGCGTTGCGGTTGGCAATGGACCGCGCCAAAAATACATTTTATTGTGTGTTTACCAAGGGCGCGTGTGCCTATTGCAACCGGTAGCCCGGTTACGCTTTTATGAAGAGATTTTATAATTAATACACCTTCGCTAACGTTGTAAAGCAAACCGCGAATTGTTCCTGGTCGTGTCTTTTATTATCCGCCCCACTGTGACGTCCGCCACTACCGCGATTCCGATGTAATCTTTCTATTTCATATCCACAAATAATTATTTTTAGACGCGCGTTGTCGTATATATAATAATTTATTAAAGTTTTTCTGTAAACGTGAGCGGCGAGTGTTTACAGAATATCGTAATTATAAACACACACAAAAACTTTACAAGAAAATAAATAAATACTAGAGATAATAGCTTCACTAGCATAGGGCTCTGAAAAATATGTAATAACCTTAAAAAATATGAGTTCAAAAGAACATTTGCAGAAAGATATGCTACGAAGTTATTTATTGCGGAATGTTTTGGTGCGGCAGAGAAATTAAGATAAATATTATGAAAGGTCATTTAAAGGCTCGTTAATGTAAGCGGTAATTATTAGGTATAGAGAGAGAACTTTCAAAATAAGCGGAATACTAAAGCCATTATATCTGTTTTTGTAATCCTATACGAAGACGTATGAAATTATTGATAATTATTATAAAATTATTGTAAAAGGTCTATATACATATTATATATTTTGAGATATTTATATTTTGACATAACGTATAATTCCCGCGTCAGTTTCCAGAGATCACAGAACAAGTTCAACTATTTATAAAGTGGTATTTTGAGCCGGCTATATTTGTTTCTTAAAATATCTCTAGAATGACATGCGTGATCAATACGACATATACTTGTATAATTATAATATATATATATATAGTACGATTTTGTAATAAATAAAAAATAAATGTTTTTTTTAAAAATAGTACATAGATCAATAACAGGAAAGTATTATTTTATTGTTTATTTTCATGCTGTAGCCCGTATATAGCGGTACGGGGTTAGGGTTCATGACACTAATGTCAAGACACTCTGCTATCCGCTTTCCGCCAAAATTTGTTGAAAAAATAAAAAAAAATCATTTCCTCAAGCGGAGATGGACGCCATCGAGTCATTACGTTTACAATCAGCCCACACACTTCCACGACTATCCAGAGTTTAGCCTTTATAATTTCTACCACGCTATTTATTAATGTAAGAAAAACTTGCAAGTTCCAACAATATTTGAGTGGTCCACTTTTTGATATCTTATTTACTATAACGTTTGTACACGAGTCCGGATTCGACGACCGTAAATTTTGAAAGCAAGAATCTTATTATGTTCTCATCACAACTACCAGGAAGACCAGAAAATAATTTCTTTTTAAACCATTTTGGAATTATAATGAAATAACAATAGAATTCAATAGAAAAAATAGAATGACATTTTCGGATTTAGGAGATTGAAAATAAAAAAAAAATATTCTAATTTTTTAGCCATACCTTCCTTTTGACCGACATCAAAACAATTGATTTTATCACTCGTGTAAGGCTTCTCAGGCTAATTGGTTTGGCTTAGATTGTAATAGATAGTTAGTTAGAAGGCGAAATAATGCATATTATGTAGTCATATCTTATTTTAACACGGTTTTATTAGGTCGACTATGTAATAAAATTAAAGAATCTGAATTACACATACTTACTATACTAATTGTTGTATCATCATTAAATTTGGCGTTTATATGTAGATTTATAGTACCATAGAACTGGTCTAACGATGGAATTGGAACATGGCTGATGGAACCTTGGGCTGCCTACTAAGCGGAGCTTACTCCAGTAAGCATATAGAGCTTGTGCACATTTATTTCGTCTTATTGATGTGTAAAGCATATTTTTAAATGATTAATTATTAGATTTGGAAATTAAAATTTTGAAGGTATCGAGAATTTCAATAACAAACTACATTTGATCATATCGTTCTCAATCGGGTGACTAGGTAAAGCGCGGCGTTATGTTTCGTTACACCACACGTAATGTCTCCAGAATTCAGTAGAAAGTGGGGAATTGAAGTGTCTTAATGAGAAAGATGGGTTTTAACACTAGGATCCCTCTGCTTACTTTGCTATGTGCGGGATACAGCGTGAAAAAAAAACATTAAATAATAACATATTTTGGTAGATAAGGATAGTACATTTAAAATGAACATTTCATAAAGCTATAAGGGGTTATCTCCTTTGAGGAGCCACATTGTTGACTGAACTCATGTAAAATAGCTAGAGTAGAACACATTAAGTCTACTATCTAGTATGGCGTGCATTATGCACTATCCTTGATGTTGAATGTCAGGAATGGTTTGAGGTAGTAAATGTAAAGGCCAGAGCAGTTGGCAACTATATTTATTAATTTAAATCCCGTTTTTTTAAATGTCTAACAGACTTCCCTTTAATACATATCTTTAAAAAGATATATAGATGCAATCAATCTGCAATTAAGTTCAGTCAATTTCTGTATTATATTTAATTCTTTAAATTTTACCCTAGTAAACGCTATTGAAAGATTAGTTTTAATAAAACTGGGGATAGAAATAGCAGTTACCTTCATAAATACTCAGCAAATTGTAAGCCCGAACAGTATTAATAGTCAGTTGTAGCTTACCGTTGGGCAGGATATTATTATTTTACACTAGCGACCCATCTGCGCCTTGAACTATACGATTATTTTTATATTATTTATGTGTATTTAAGGAAAAAATGTTGTTTAAACACATTCCACAAGCGTAACGATACATAATTACAATAAATATAGGACCTAAAATAAAAGAAAAGTGCAATTACTCTCTAAACCAGAAAACAAACTTCACAAGACCAATACAGATAGAAAAAAAATCAGCTTCACGCTGTATCCCGCATGAAGCAGGGTAGGCAGAGTTAGCCTAGTGTCAAGACACTCCGCTCCCTAATTTTACGCCAATTCAGTTAGATAAAAGGTACTAATACCTAATTTTTGGTTTGGTATTGAGGTGGAAATTGGATACTTTATATTCTTTTTGTAAATATTCGTTGTGATATTATTTTATACTGTAAATATTAGTTTAAAAAATATATCAGAACTTACTAACGATATATATACGTCTTAATAGAATAATACATATTTATATAAATTTCTTTATAATTTCTATGTTGAAATAGACGCCGAAATAGACGATTTTTGCTACGCGTCTATAAATAAGTATTTTAAGTTATACTTTGCTTGTATATGACATAAAATTAATAGTAATGTGGACAGTTTCTTAAACGTATTATGAACGCCGTGACTTACGACTTTGCTAATTTGATGAACTGCAATAGCTTTGTGCAATTCAGTTTACGATTTCCCGTTTCACGTTTGCAGCTTCTCGGTTGACGAAAGCATGAACAATAAGTTTGTAGTTTTTCTATTCAATTCCATATTTTATACAAATGCTAACACTGGTTGGATGCTTTTGATTAAATAAGTTTGTCTAACTTGGACAAGTCATATCAAAACATTCTTTACAAGTAACTATTTTTTACTAAAGTTTTTTTACGTTTGGTAAAAAAAACAATAAAGAAAATGGGCACTTGGATGTATTTGTAAAATAACAATCAAGAAATACAAAGTATTAGTACAAAGCTTACAAAGTTTTGTAAGAGAGATTATTAGGTAATATGTTATGAAAATTAATAGTTGTAATAACGTCCAATTTATATTGAATTAAAAAATATCCTGCACATAGCAGGGTAGACAGAGGGAACCGAGTGTTAAGACAGTCCGCATCCCACTTTCTGCCGATTACTGCAGGCATTGCGTGTTGAGTGACAGAATTCAACGCCGCGCTTTTCCTCGACACCAGAGCAGAAATGGAAATATAAATTTAAATAAATATTTCATCTCCTCGAGTGGGCCAAGCCCACAACCAGTCGGTTTTACAGTCACACTACTACAGTTAGTTTTACAGTCACACAACTGACGTCAAATACTGATAACACAACACTGATTATAGTCATTATAAAATACAATTTATACTGTTATTATTTATTTTATAATGACTGTAATCAGTATTGTGTTATCATAATAGTATATATTGTATTTTATACTATTACTAGCGGACGCGCGCAGCTTCGCCTTTTTATTTGCACCCTTAGGTGTATTCTAAAAAACCACGAAACTCGTGTTCAATTAAATCTATATAAGAGTGAATTTCAAATTTTATAAAAATCGGTGGCAATTTAAACAAAAAAATCCATACAAACTTTCAACCCCTATTTCACCCCTTTAGGGTTAACATTTTTCAAAATCCCTTGCGTACCCCGCGTCTTACCTCAGTCAGTGGGGACAAGTCCTTTTATATATATACTAGCGGACACGCGCAGCTTCGCTTGCTTATTTAGGGGTGAATTCTAATAAACCATGAAACATATGTTCAATGAAATATTTTTAAGAGTCTAAATTTCAAATTTTATAAAAATCGGTGGCGATTTATAGATTTTTCCATACAAACTTTCAACCCCTTATTTGCACTCTTAGGGGGTGAATTTAAGAAAACGATGAAACACGTGTTCAATAAAATACTTTTAAAAATCTAAATTTTAAATTTTATAAAAATCGGTGCCGATTTAAAAAAAAATCCATACAAACTTTTAACCCCTATTTCACCCCTTTATGGTTAAAATTTTTCAAAATCCCTTCTTAGTGGATGTCCAGATTACGAAAGTAAACATCTGTCTAAATTTCACGTTTCTACGCACAGCGGTTACGGCTGTGCGTGCGTCTTACCTCAGTCAGTGAGGACAAGTCCTTTTATATATATATATATATATATATAATAGATTATTTATTTTATAATGAATGTAGTAAAAGTATTTTATAATTGTAATTTCAAAGTTTGATGTTTATTTTCAATATATATAACGCCATGCTTTGTACAGTTTTAGGAATAACTAAATAAAAATAGCAGCTTCATCAGCTGCGCAATCTTGCGTAACATGCTCGTTCTCGTGTAAGCGTTTATGTCGCGAAGTGTAGAACAGATCGCATAGTACGTACCCACACAAGGGTTGTATACCTAATTATATGTAATTTCCAATAAACGATTAATGAAGCAATTTTTCACAGGAACGGTGACAGGGCCCATATACATATTTCATAGGACTTAAAACTATAATTCCGACATCATTTCAAGCTTTACCAGTTAAAAGCAAAAACATTTTTTACAACTGTTACGAAAATATACTTTTTATAGTACGGAGTAAATGAAGTTACACAGTCAGTGAGTTGGTAGTTGAGTAGAGTTCCTGAAAACTCGTTTCTCTTTCTAAGTCTCTAGAGCCTGGACAATAACATCGACACGACCTAGCGATATAAAGTTTTTAATTACTTCCAAAGAAGGGGATATCTAACATCGTTCCAGGAACAGTTATATTGTAACAAAATAGTTTTGTTGTTTTAAATAATTTGTATATATAGCTGATAATTTTAAACTTTTAATATTAGTTAAGGTACGATACCGTAATTACGATTGTTAGGTTATAACTTCAGCTTTACGCAGGGGCCCACCAGTAGGGGCCCTGCCCCTTGTGCCTCGACCATTATATACTTTGATTATAATATTGTCCAATATTACTTAAGAAATATCTATTGTTAATTTTGAAAAATATGCAATACCTATAAATAAATGTTTTAGCATTTTTATAGCCTAAACTTTTACACTACGTACGATGTAAGTACATTAAATAATATTTTTAGAAACCAGAAGTCAATAGTAAAAGTCAGGAAACTTACTCAGGATAGTCTCTATAACAATCACGTTAATAATCAAATAAGTTAGTCCAATTACAATTACCATTATTACCATTACAATTACAAACACGTGAGATTTTAACTGGCGGCAAGGATTACAATTAGTTTCTAAATCACTCTAGTATCTCTTAAAATTCTTTATAAGCCCTCTCTTTAAAATCTCTCATAGGTCCCTCTAAATTCTCTATTTAGAACCCTTATATAGTTTTACTTTGGGATCTTAAAACTGACAATTCTATTTAACTCCTAACAATATATTAAATACATACACAGAAACAATTTTTGAGTCTTCTTCAAAATATTCGTGAATCATAGAAAAATCTTGAAAAATATCTAAAACTATTTGGTCAGAGTGAAACAGTACAGGCGATATTTTACTCTCGTTTATGGTACCCCTTTTCTTTAGGTCTATGTGCATTCATATATTTGCAGGTCTTTACTTAACTTTACAGAGCTAAAAAAAGGGAACGTAAGTACATATTATGTAGAAATGTGTATATAACATATGGATTAAAATCCATTTATTTAAAAATGCTTTTTGTATGATGTTTTCCTTTGTGCTAGATATGTAATAAAAAATACTTACGTTAATGACGACTCGCTCGCAGAAGTCGTGGTCATGTTGTATAGGCTCGAAGGTAACTACGCCGCCCTGAGGCGGCCGGCCCTGTTCTTCTTCTTGACTGCACAATTTCGGCAGCGACCTTGAACAAAATTAAATATATGAACAAAATTACTCAATTTTACAAAATTATTTAAAATAGTTACGGTATATTTGTTTAAATATTATATTTGTAGGGTACATAGTGCATTTGTAAATATTTTGTAGTTTTTATTACTTATTAATTAATTTATTGATTATTTATTATATTTAATTCATTTTATTTGTTACTTTTAAATCACTTATTATAGATCGTCCGTTGGTTTCACAGCGTTACGAAGCATCGCTGACCCTCTCTATATTACGTGTAAGTGTTCATGTAATAGCCAAGAGATATTTAATAATTAAAAATATTGAAACATCCAACGATATCAAAAAGTTACAATCTCTAGATACTGGTCCAGTATAAATCTTATAAATAGATTTAGAATTTTGTCTAGTTAAAACCACTATAGAAGAAATTGGCTTTTTTTTTCAAATTTTTAAAACAATAATCATCAGTAAAACAGAAATGACAAGAACTAATTTAAATAACACAGAAAATATCGTAAGTAAGTTCATTTGTTGAGTGCGATGTGTTCTATTTAACTAGTGTGCCCTCTTCTTGAACCATAGATCCCTTAGATACAGCCTTACTCTGTTTTCATATTGACGTGTTCTTTTTCTTAAAGGCGGCCAATTATCTTATTCAATAGACACTTGTTCAAATGCCAAGCGTATTAGCTTAGAGCATAAGAGCATTTAATAAATCATAGGCCATTAGATAATCAGAGAACTGAATAGACAATTATACTGTAATAACTCAGCTATTTATTATAGATTACGTCGATGCATGTAATTGTTTTAATTCTACAATTGGTATATCGCACGAACGTTGTTTCAAGTATAGTCGAATGTCTATCGCGAGTAGGTATATCAATAGATATGCGGTTTGCTTTAATAGTCCAATTAAATTATAGACTGCGTATATATTTCAATAATAATAGGTAGCATTTATATAGCTAAAGCTTAATACTATCGTACTCATGAACTCATATGGTAACAAGTTCAAGGATGGACATGACCAATTCAAATTCATCCCAAAGGTTCCTTCTGCCTACGCTGCCATCAAAAGTGAAAATAAATTCATTTATTGCAATTTATTAACTATCGTATGTCCGAGAGTGGACAAAGACTGATGATGATGAATAAAATTTACTTGTCGAAACTGTGAACGGCACGTGTTTCTGTGAACTGATTAAATAAAATTCTATAGCATTCTTAATAGTTTGCTGTAGATATTTTTACAGTCGTAAGGCTTATAAAATCATCAGAATTCCATTTGAGCTTAAGCTTCATGTTTTATGAGATCAATTCTATGAGATCACCTATGCATACATGTGCCTCTTAAACAGATCCAAGGTAGTTTTACGTATACTAATTTGTTTCTGCATTTGATTTATTTTATGCAGAAGAAATAAAGATATAGTAGCAAAAGCTTTAGAAATGTCCAGAAATGTACCAAATCTTCTTATTCTTATCAATATTTTGTATTGCATCGTCCATCAAACTATAAGTGCATCCTCTGCAAATCTGTCAGATCTAAAACCATTTCGGATCGAAAGCAAGTAAGCTAAATGAATCTAAACACACCAATCTTTTATTCATAAGTTTTTCAAGAATGCTACAACTGGCATTTTGAAAACTGAAATGGAGCTTTAAGCTTTTTTAATAATGCTAAGCGTAGATATCTGTATGTAATGAAAATGGTAATAGTTTGGACCAATGTATCATGACAACTAGTGGCTGAACTGATATGTTTATGACGTCTACGCAAACAACGTTGCGGCCACTAGGATTTTTAAATATTTTTAAGTGTTTATTTCTCGAGTTAATAACTTACTTTTCCATTTATTTTATATTATATAAATTATGGACTTTCAAACTTAAATCTTAACTAAAATAAGTTAGATGTACACTTAAATTAAAATATTTAACAAAATAATAAGAATATTAAACAAAAGCTGATTCATGTTGAGACTAAAACACATAAACATGAACGATGAAGTAAGCTACACTTAAATGCACTCGTAATACATTTTACGCTCTACTGTATATGTATTAACAAAAAGCTTATAAGTTTTCATATAAAGTATACGACCTAGTTTCCTAGTTATGCCATTTTTATTGGAGAGAAACAGTCTGGCGACTAAGTCCTCTAGAGACGTTCCCCCTATTGAATCAAATGTTATTCTTGTCTTAAGAAATCCTATATAAAGCTCTTGTTCTAACCGGGCCGTGTCCCCGTTGCAGAATTCTCTGGCTGTCACATTTTATATAAACTGATTAAAATAATTATAATTGTAATATACGGATAGTTCTGTAGAAAGTATATTAACAGTAACACAGCAGGGTCCTATGCCTATGGCACTAAGGGAACTTAGTGTTAAGACACTCCGATCACTATTTTCTACTGAAAAAAAAACAGTAATGTTAATATAAATAGCTTAATCATTACGGTAACTTAACGCCAATTATAGATTTCATCGGGAATAATTTACAATATATATTTATGTCTAAATGTCATTTTTACTTATTCAAAAATCATAATTAGCATTAGAATAATAAATTTTAAAGAGATTATCATGTTGCTTTTAGACTATTTTTTTATCTTTAAAGAGGCCTTGAAGTATTGCAGCGCTGACCTCAGCTCCTAAAGGCTCAAACTGAGTACCACCTCTTTAGACAGCGTATCTCTGAACAGTAATAATGATCTCTATGGGAAGAATTTGTTTAGATAAACTGCTTGTTTGTATCAAAGGGTCTGGCAACACGCAAACTTTTTTAACTACATTGTTTGTCTGTTTTTAAAGGCACATCTTCGGAACTGACATGGTCTTTTTTTTAAGCTATTAAGTCTGGGCAGGATCTAGCTAGTAAATGATTTTACAGACTGGCACACCTAATGTGTAGAAACGTAGCAGTCTAACTAAACTATAAGAAATAATAAAAATATCAATCTTTCCATTGGCATATAATTAAAATGTAAGGTCTGGAATATTTGATGATGGACCATGGTCCATCATCTATCATGATAGACCAGCCAAATGATTATATTTAGATTGTTTGCTTTTTCCCGCTTCGGTAAAACAAAGCTCGGTGTTGACTTCCACCACACAATGATATTGTGTCTTAGGAACAATATTTCTGTTTACCCATGTAACAATACAGCTGTTTTTTTTATGCAATATGGCTGTTATTAATCAGCTAGTTAATAAGAGCCATATTGCATAAAAATATCTATTTCATAAGAAATGAAGAGAATGTAGTTTCTATTAAAATGAAATAAAATAATGTAAATAAATCAGCTTCAAGCTGTATCCCGCACACAGCATGGTAGGCAGAGGGAACTTAGTGTAACACTCCGTTCCCCACTTTTTGCCTAAAAATAAAAATAATAGTTTGGTTCCCTATATATAATACTAGCGGATGCGCGCAGCTTCACTTGCATATTTAGGAGTGAATTCTAATAACCCATGAAACATGTGTTCAATGAAATATTTTTAAGAGTCTAAATTTCAAATTTTATAAAAATCGGTGGCAAAGATTTTTCCATACAAACTTTCAACCCCTTATTTGCACCCTTAGGGGGAGAATTCTAGTAATCGATGAAACACGTGTTCAATTAAATACTTTTAAAAATCTAAATTTCAAATTTTATAAAAATTGGTGCCGATTTAATTTTTTTTTCATATAAACTTTGAACCCCTATTTCACCCCTTTATGGTTAAAATTTTTCAAAATCCCTTCTTAGTGGATGTCTAGATTACAAAATAAACATCTGTCCAAATTCCACGTTTCTACGCACAGCGGTTACGGCTGTGCCTTACCTCAGTCAGTGAGGACAAGTCCTTTTATATATATAGATTTGCTGATACTGAATGAACCACTACTCGCTTTTTTAACTAAAAATAGAAACAAAACAAAATCAATGTGAGAATTTTTAATTTTCGTAAATGGTAGTTTAGAACGTCATCGGCCTCTGGCATATATATAGTATGATTTCACTGGTCTACAATAATGTAAAACTGGAAACGAAAATTTTCGGTTTAATAAATTTCCTTTATAAATATTACATAATATAATTTTTACTTCATATTACCTCCCTACTGTCTATAAGAATATTAAAAGAAAACTAATGTATCTAAAATATTTGTTGCATTGGTAATAGCGTGAAGATTATTTTAGGCCTTCTTAACTGCATTAGTTCGAACATTGTTGATTTTAGAGATTGCTATCGGCTACATGGTAAAATTATACGTCCAAATATAAATTCCTGTGTAGACGTGCGAGTTTGTAATTCATTTATTAACACGGTGTAGTTGCGAGTTCCTGGTTCTTATATTTAAAGTATATTTGAATGTCTTATATTTCTTTTTATATTTAAAAAAATTCTATTAACTATTTAACTGATAATTTTAAATATAAATCCTAAACATAAGCTTCTTAACAAACTATTTTAATGCAAATAAAACCGGTAGAAACCTGAAATAGAGAGCCTATTTCACTTTGCAAAATGAAATTGAAGATGACATAATCTTACTTTTAAATGGTGGGCACTAATATATTTTTAAATTTAATACATTATATAGATTAATTAATTGCAGTGACTATAAAAAGAAAGAACAACTATAAAAGTAAGTATTTTTAAGTCCCCTAGAATTGCTAGCAAAAAGATTAAATAACAATAAATGTGCTCAAAAAGAAAAGGAATGAAGTATTGTTTCAAATTAATATTCATTTACTATAACAACATGAACCTAGTATATATTACATATATGTATATTAAATAAGTATCCGAAATGTTATAATGTAGTAAGTAAATAAAACTGATAAAAATTTAAGAATAAAATCTCTTTTAAATATTATCCAATATATTGTAGGGATATAAAAACGGTAAGACTTAAAACAAGTTTATTTAGAAAATTCTGACTTATTCGTAATCGTATAATTTATATTTTTCAATATTGAAGCTAGCGTATGTTACCACAACGAGCCTAGTGCTAATTTTGGTAGTAGCTGAAAAAAAAAAAGATACGTACCTCATGTTATTTTCATTACATTACAATGCTGAGAGAAAACATCTGGTTATCTTAGAACATATATATATCCACTGCGTTCGGGTCCACTAGTATATATATATATAATACTAGTGGACCCGAACGCGGCTGCGCCCGCTTGAACTATACGAATATTTATTAAATATATCTATGAAATTATTTTCAGTTTTCAATAGAGAGATGCGTTAAGCAAGTTCATTTTGGGTGACGTTTTCTAACAACAAACTTTGCAAATCGTTGCTTAGCAACGGCGGTTGTTATAAACATGGCGGAATAAATTGCATTTCAAATTAATAAGTATTTTAATATCTTGGTATTGGTATCGAAAATATTACAAATATGAGATAAAAAACGTATCATATGTTCATCCCGAGACCCTCAAGTATGTCTATATGAGTATTTTATCTCAATTGAATTAGCGGTTTGGCCCTGATTGCGTAAAAGACAGACAGACATTGATGTAAAACATCTTAAAATATCATATTTTAGTCTTCGAAATAAATACATTTAAAGAGAGTTAAGTCACATACACTACATGTCATATATGGATTCATGAGCACTTAAAATGGATACATATTTTATATTATGAGAAGGTGATGTACATTTATTTACTTTATTTATGCTTAATGTCGTAAAAGTACGGTACTTCCGTTACACGGGAGATGCCTTATTGATCAATATCCGCCACCTATATTGTTCGAACCTCCATCTCCGTATAAGGAAATTCCTTCCGTATTATTATTCACGAATGCGTTTCGGAGAATATCTTAATTAAGATTTTTATATTAAAACTAGTGGACCTGAACGCGGCTACGTCCACTTGATCTATACCTACGAATATTTATGAAATTATTTTCAGTTTTCAATAGAGGGATGCGTTAATCAAGCTCTTTTTGGGTGACGTTTTCTAACAACAAACTTTGCAAATCGTTGCTTAGCAACGACAGTTGTTATTAACATGGCGGAATAAATTGCGTGTCAAATTAATAAGTATTTTAATATTGGATATATATCGAAAATATTATAAATATGAGAAAAAAAGTATCCTATGTTTATCCCGGGACCCTCAAGTATCTCTATATGAGTATTTTATCACAATTGAATTAGCGGTGTGGCCCTGATTGCGTAAACAGAGACAGACAGAGTTACTTTCGAATTTATAATATAGGTATGGATTAATAAATATATAATTAACTTTATTAAAAAAATATATAAATAATTAATTTAAATAGAGAACAATCGAGTAGGTGTAAGTTTTGTTTATACATTTTATAACAATGTATTTTTTCTGCGTGAGATTAATAAGTTAAAAACGATATAAATTTACTATCCCGTATTTTTCGCATGACTCACTCACATTCATGTTTTCAATGTACGTCAATAAAACATTAATGAAAAATATTTTAATTTCACCGGATGATGTCAAATTGAAATCACCAGTTCCGTCTATAAGATAAGCGTCTATGTTATGAAACAAGCTAGAAGATAGTTTAAGCTTTATATTTATAATATTTCTATTGCATTCATAATATATTTTGCGCTAATATATATATATATACACACCGATTTCGACGATGGCGACTTCTTGCATGTCTCACTTTATTTTACTTTATTTTTGGTGGGCTCTTATGTGACTCGCTAAGCCGAATTTCGTTTTGAAAATCCGCTTACAGGACGCACAGTAGGTACAGTGGGCCAGCATCGTTATATGTATAGGTGTAGAGGGTTTGAGTTGAGTCTTCCGTAATTGGCGTTTGGCATCGAGATCTTCTAAGCGCTGTTTCTCGTACTCGTCCACATTTTTATGGACGGTGCGTCGCCATTCTCTGAGACATGATTTCTCCTCCCAGCTCTCTGCCGGTATTTTACAAGCCACAAGGTTGCACTTGAGCACGCTTTCTTGCGCTAATATGACAAGTGTATAAAAAATGTTAAGCGCATTTTCCCAATGAAATTAATTGATGACTATGAATGGTCGCCATTATGGGGAGTTAATTTAGTGTGACTTTCAGTACGCATCTTGTTAATAATAGTTTTAAAGCATCGCTCACGCAATTTTCTATTATGTCGGTTTGCGAAGATTCGTTTGCATGAATCTGCCGACAAGAGATCTGAATGGCTGTAGAGGAAGGCCAAAGGAAAAAGGTGTAAGGATCAGCCAGACCTTTTCCCCTTTGCTCATGCAAGAAATTTTGGTCATCCAAGAATTTTTTTTCGCCATAAATTAAAAAGATTTCTGTATTGTAGGATAAAAAATGATGAGATATTATGCCTGTACAATATAAACGGATCTTTAGTGCAGTGACTTTCTGTAGAGATCACTCAGCCTGTGTGCGAGTATAATTTGGAGTGTCACCTTGGTTTGATATCCAGTCGAGGGTTAAGCAAGATTGTGTCATGTAGCTCGGCTGCTAAATTTGTATTTAGATAGCTGTCTTCAAGAAGTGAAACATAGAGATATGGCAGAGAAATTAGGTGACCTGAAGGTAAATTGCCTGTTTACGCAGATTATGCAGCGTTCATTGCATCAATAGAATGGCCAGTACCGTGGCCCGGAATAGTGCGATTACCGGAAAGTCTGAACTTAGTGAAAATAATATATTGTTATTTTGTAGCCATAAAATAATTCATAGAGACACTGAAGAATTTTGTATATATAATGGAAATATGTGTCATACAGCATATGATATGGAATCAACAATCAGCAAACTAGGCAGTTCATTATGCACTCGAATGTCAAAGTAGAAGCTAGTTTGCATGTAAGCTCATCCGCTTTGACCTTTACCTGCTTAGAAGTGACCTACAGAAAAGGTCCGCATAGGTACTGTATTGTAATATGGACATTGCTAATTTGTTATACTCATACGATATATAAGATACTTATAGTAACTTGCCTGTCCAATAGACGATATTACCTAACGCCAAGCCTGTATCGTGCTTCATGAACGTGACAGCTCACCCAAATATAGGAAACTATTTTTCAATTTTTGACAGTTGAAGGCCAGGCTATGCAGCTTTAAAGAGAATGCCTAATTTGCTGGATAAAGTCAAGGCTATGCATGCTGACCATGGAAAGCTTACACCATCAGTACGCTTAATAATTCATAAGATAAAATATATCTTTTCTTTACTTGTATGTTTCTTGAGTAGTAAAATATATTCTTCTTTCTTCTTCTTTTACCAGCATATTAATATAACATATTTTTTATAATCATTTATGTGGTGTGGATGTAGTTTACAGCATAAATAGAATAAGTGTTATAATATAAGGCATTACTGTATCATGATTGTGGGAGTAGTATTAAACGGTACGTTGCGCTGAATAGGTGTTTCATGAACCACCCTCGACCCCCGCATGATACGTCAGTTACATAAGTTCAATGATTATTATGAATTCTCTTTAAACTCAAGGTCAACTCTAATATGGAATATAAAGTTTCTTCGTTTTCATTTTGGTCGTCATGTCATATAAATATTTGACGAATATATTTGTTGTGCTTGATGGTTGGGTGTATTAACTTGACACCCGACGTACGTTCTTATTTTAGTAGCATAATTCAATAAAGATAAACTTTTAGAGACTGATGAATAGGGGGCTGAAATGCAATGATGAGGAACGCTGGATGATGAATCCAAATTCTAGATATTGTCAACGTTTGCGAAAATCATTTAGTTAATATTTGTATTACTTATCGTTTCGATCCAACTGCAACGGCTGTTATGTTTAAAAGTTACAGTAGCAAAATTATATAACATCTGCATGATGTACTGACCTAAGAAAAAAAACATCTGGTTTATTGTGGTAACATTCATTTATCCTTTCTCTTTTCATTCAGCAATAGGTATTAAATCTTAATAAGATATTCAGTAGCTTTTGAAGAAATATCTATAAATGTTAATATTTTGTTTTAAGAATAATTTCAACATGAGACGAAAGGTAATCTGAGAAGAAAAATGATAACATATTTCTCTAAAATCTTCTTATTGCTTTTATTATTGATATTGATGAAAACTATAGTATTAATGTAGAAGCGTGAAATGAAATGTGCGTTAAAAATTAAAACATCATCGCAAAAAATGTGCGCTAAAAATGCAAGAAGTAAAGACATACACTTACATGTCATAATACTGTAGATGTGCAGTTTCTACTGCGTTTAATCACTCACTTAATAAAATATTTATTATTTAAAATAAAAGTATTTTATCTGGAAAAATATTCGCAAAATATGGAATTATATTCTTTTACTTAATTTATTTACAATATTTTTAGACGTTATTGTTAATGTAAGTAAGCCCTGTATAATTTAAAATTTTCATGTTTTCTTATATATTTTAGTCAACATACTTAGTTTTGCCAAACAATGTATTTTGCAAAGAAATATGACCCGAAAGGAACAGCACTCAAATAGTTAAAACAAAACCTCTAGTAATGTTCGGAGATAAACAAGAGGAAAATGCGGACAAAAGCAAGGTAAATTAGAACTGCGACGCGGGCGTCCTCAATACTGGCGCTATAGCAGAACTGTGCGGCTCGCTGAGTTGATGTGACCCTTACCGCACGCGAGTGAATAATGCCGAAACGGTAAAACAACAGAAAATAGGTCGACACGAAAAGAAGACAACACTACACTTACCAGAATTCCGCATCAGAGATGGTTAGTGTAGTTAGAAGCGGCCGTCACGCGGCTCACTCACCAACACATGTCGAAATATTCCATGACTGGAACGACATACAATTGTCACCGAAAACACATTGAAGCGCGTGCATCGGTCTCACCTCGATCCGCGTGTGGCGCGTCGTGAACTGCGAGAGCGGTTCCTATGACGTAATCGACATCCTGACCGCAACCCTGAACAACTTCGCCGCTCCTGTCTCGTTTTTATAACCAAGTTAAATATTTACGTACCTTTGGTCTTCGTTTTGCTCCTGGGCGCGGGGGCATTCCTGCCTCGGCCTGAGGACAGGCGTCAGCCCCCATTTCTCGACCAACTCTATGCGAGCAATGGTGGCTGCTCAACGTCAATGTGTCATCGGGTCGCAGTGGGTACAACGAAGCAGTGGATAAGCAGGTGAGAGGCCGGCTGGCCCGCGGCGCCCCCCGGCCGGCTGGTGGCGCTCGCGGCCGCCGCCACTTTACTCGTGCGCCATGTCGCGCCTGGGTGCCGCGTCGGCCACCGCCACTACGCCCGCTCGCTGTCCTCGAGCGCGCCCGCGCCGCCTCGCATAATGGGCTCAGAGCGCACGGCGCGGCAGGCGCATCCCCCAGCTGCGGCACGCCCGTGCCCGGTCCGCCCCGGGTGACTTCTTAATTTTAAGTATATGTGATTGATATGTTCAGGAGTAGTGGTGCTTACGTAACGGGCGAGGAGCGCGTTCGGCGGCACCTCACCGAGAACTAGCCGTCATTGTCGTCGTACAGAGCCGCGTGTCCCGAGACGCGGGATAACGCGTGCGAGACGAGAGCGCGACGGCCGTGGACTGGAGCTGGCGCGCGCGTGCGTCCCGCCCCCGCATGCCCCCGCGCCGCGCCCCCGGGCGGCCCGTACTCGCCCGCTGTCCGCACACGTATCGACACCGCGTGCCAACCACTGCACCGCGGAGCGGGCCGCCCCCCGAGCGCCGCCGCCCGCAGCCGCCGCTCGCCGCTCGCCGCCCGCCGCCCGTCGCTTGTCGACCGCTGCACGTCTCTACACGTCGGTGCACGCAACCCCTGAAAACTGCGACCCTCCGAGCTAGACATTCGCTTCACTTCTATTTCCGAACAATTATTTCGCTTCCTATGAATTCTTACAAAAAATAAGCGGTTAATAAAAATCTACGCTTAACTAATTGAAATAAGTTTTTACAATGAATATGTAGAAGATATTGTGTTTCAAAATTACATCACTGCCATTGAGTGGAGTGGTGGCCAGTAGAGCTGTCGGCAGTCACACACACAGCCACCTTAGGCGCTGGGCGCGCGTGGCCGGCGAGGTAGCATGGCGAGTGGCGAGTGGCGCCTGCAACGCGACGCTATGCACCGCGGTGCCAACCCGACCCAACCTCAGGAAAGAAAGCTCGCAAATGCAACCCGTGAGCCAAATGCCTGATCTGATAACGTGTTAACGACCTTCAATTTATCGATGGTTAGCAACCACTATTACAAAGAGTTATTATCATTATATAATTACGTAATAATTTCTCAAAATAGCAGTTTTTTTATTCAATAATTTATTTTAAATGTGTTAGGAATTTCTATTAACTCTTGTAAAAGTTGTACGTCTCGTATCCGTTGGTCAGCTGATACAGGTGGCGATGTAATTTTCACTGACGACGCAGTTCGTCGTCGATGCTCTTTAATTTTCATTTTACGAAGAGCGCAATTTAATTAAACCTTTCAGTCCTGAACTCTATGAATTATTAGTAACTAATTATTTATTCTCAAAGTGTAGGTCAGTAGTTACCAGAATTACCTTTGCACTACATAGAATGTTTCGAAACAATTATAAATTATATCGTATGAATTGTCAATTTTCAAATACGAGTATATAATAAAGCTTAAGTTTAAGCTTTTACTCTGCCAAGTAAGTATAAAAAATAGAACTATGGTTCCAATAATTCGCATAGAGCTAACGATTAGTACACACTTTCGGGACATTATTATAAACGAACTCTTCATGTCAGAAATGTGTGAAAAACGAATATAGTTTTTTTGTCTAGCCATTAGGTTGGCCTAATGTCAAGGCACTCCGTTCTCTGCATGCGGTCTAATTTCGACATATGTTGTGTAACTGAACTAAATACCGCACTATACGCTGCCTTCATATTTACGAAGGTGAGAAAACAAAAATAAATAATTAAGCCGTATCAACCATTCCAGATTAGATCATTGACAATCAAAAGCTGTTCCACTGCGCAATAATATTCAAACTCCTTCTGTTAAAAGTCCAATTTCTGTTCATAAACTTAAAATTCGTATTTTTTTAATTTTACGTATGTATAAAAATAATAGATGACAAAATTTCACAAATTAATTAAGAAGTAACTGGAAATATTAAATTATATGGCTACCCCCACACCTACTATTAATAAAATAACATTTAGATATTATTGCAAGGCTTTCTAATGAACGTTCCTATAGAATATTCTTAACGCGAATTATAATTACGGCTATATGGTACAATATGTATGGCACTTTTATCTAATTTATATATTAAATATTACTAATATAATAAAAAACATATAAAAAATTGTAAACAATAAAAATAATTACAACGGACTAAAACTGGAGAATTTAACTAAATTAACTAAGAAAAGAAAAGCTAAGCAAGGCATAGTGGCTAGACTGTTTCTGTTTTATTTTTTAAAAAGATTTTAAACTATATTTATTGGGTTCTTAAGTAAATTAATGTACAATTACTTTTAATTATTCCTACATTTCAATAACAGTAGGTATGCAGGATTCAAAACGAATTTACTGACACGTAGCTGCTATATGATATGTATACTGTAGAATGTGTTGTTACATTATTTTAGCTTCATCAGTACTTAGCAATGTACGGAGACGGAACCTGGGAACCTAGTGTTAAGACAGTTCGTTCCCATTTAGATATTTCCGTTCCCCATTTTCCGTCGAATTCTAGAGATATTGCGCGCTGAATGGCGGAACTCAAAGCAGCCTTTGGCCTCGACACCAGAGCGAAGAAATGAAAATATTAATTAAATATTTAATTTCCTAGAGTGGGAATCGAATCCTGAAACTTTATATTATACATTGGTCAAATATTTTATTTTATTCCATTTGAGCTTGTATAATATGGAATGTTCCGTGGGTTGTTTAAAAAAAAAGGACTTGTGGCGCAGCGGCACAAGAGTGTAACAGTAACGTGACGGTTTTGGGTTCCTTCCCCACTCGAGGAAGTAAAATATTTATTTATGTTTATATTTCCATATCTTCGCTCTGGTGTCGAGGCGAAGCGCGGCGTTGAGTGCTGCCACTCAACACGCAATGCCTCCAGAATTCGGCAGAAAGTGGGGAACGTAGTGTCTTAACACTAGATTCCCTTTGTCTAGCTTGCTGTGTGCAGGATACAGCGTGAAGCGGATTTTGGGTTGTTTATTCATTATTTATTTATCAATCGATCTACTTTTTAAAATTACTTTTACTTTACTAGAATAAAATAGATATCGGTAACAACTGTGTTAAGGCCAGAATTGTCACCTGCACTTCTACACATCATATGCCATGCAGTCGCATAATTAAAATGTCTACTACGATATGCCTACCTATTATTTAATATACATTAAATACTATTTCTGAATATTGTGTCAATATTTCTATATATGATATTCATTTCCTCACTCGGTTCTCTGTTGAATTCGGCGGAAAGAGGGGAACGAGAGTGTCTTAAAGGGAACCGAGTTATTAACACTATGCCCTAGGTTCCCTCTGCCTACCCCGCTATTAAAAAACAAGTAAAAAAAAGAATACTAATGTTCTACGTAGAATATAAATTTACTTATATAATATGTGTTTCTTGGCAGATATTTAATTATCTTACGTTTATAGGTCAAAATAGCGGTAAAAGATTTATGATTTATAATAACATCATCACCGAAAAGCAAGCCTTCTCGTACATAGTTAGTTGTCACACACACATATATTTTTATGAAATATTTTATACAGTATACATACTGGATTAAAACTTCTCTATAATGTGTGGCGTAAGTTACTGCACACAATAGAACTTCAAATTATTAAAAATAATTATCGACGGTTGCTCACCGAGTACGAAGCCTATTTCATGAATAGTTCATAGAAATTGAAGTCAATAGAAATTAAAATTTATAAGGTGCCAAACTTAAGTTTGCAGTTTGTCTGTTATATACCTATGAATATCCATTTTGTGGATTTTTCCTTTGTTTGTATTAAAATTCTCACTTCTTGCAATTTTTTTTCAGTAGATGTAGGTATTTGATATTAATTTCAGCTTGTTCAATTGCGCAATCTTGAGAAAAACATGTCTTGACAGAAGGACACAGATATACAGACAGAGGGACAACAAAGTGGTCCTATAAGGGTTCCGTTTTTTCTTTTGAATCACAGAACTTTAAAAATAAAAGTTAATATTCCGCTACTAGGTAAGTCACTTTAAGAAGCATTGTTAGCTATTTAGTAAAAAGGAAGTAGAGAAGTTCAAGAGTATTACTAAACTAGTAAGGTAAAGCGTTCAATTTTCACATGAATGAACTGCATTCATGTGAAAATTGAACGCTTTGAATCACGAATTTCAGTAGTCCAATACAAAACAGTGCATACTTGTTTTTATTTGTTATAAATATGAATAATAATTGTACTGTATGAAACGTATCCTAACAAGTGACTTAATGAAAAGTTAATTTATATTGTCAATAAAATGTATGTGTGATTTTTGTGACTGTACTTTAATTTTGGTTATTATCAATAATGCCATTACAATTTAATTTCTATGAGAAACATGTCAAAATGCCAAATTACAAAAAAAAAACTACTCATATATTATTTTTAAAACCATTTTCAAAGATTGACGTCTACGAAGACTAGCTGTAGTATTTCACGAGATAAGCCAAATCTCTCTCATAATAGCTATTGGAGTGGAATGACACACTTTACGAGTAAAACCGTTGTAAAACAGGAAGCGGTTCCTTCCACGTTGAGCGAGTGAGAGGGAATATTTGGGAGTATCGATCGACTCTAAAGCAAGCGAAGGCCGGTATCGGAGGCCAGGTATTATAATTGCATATTATTGTCATTTTTGGAGATCGTTATAATGTTTAATTATAACAGTAAAATAAGTAAGTTAATATTAAAACAAATTCATATATAAAAAATAAATTTATTGATATATATATATAAACAAAATTGATATAAATATTGATAATATAAAATATTTTAAATTCCATAAAGAGCTAAAATATCTACGTATAAACATTGTCACCGAAGTCCATTGACTAAATTAGCTGACTCATCAACCATTGTAAACGTTGGAAAACATTAAAAGAACTCCAACAGAAAAGGGCACTAAGAAAACAAACGGCTACTATTCAGGTTTTAGCTTAATGCATCTTTTATTTTGGTTTACATGGACAAAGCGGGGCCACCGGCTCACCGGCGGAAGTTTTTGTGTGGTCTATCTTTTGGTTCGCTGAAAAGCTTTTTTCTGTGCTAAATTAAGCTCTGTTGGAAACGCTTATTTGTGAATCAAAAATGTTCAAAGGGGACAATTTTTTTAATATATTATATCTACTACTCTATATATTATAAATATAATGAATTTTGTATTTTGTTTCTTTATTGTTTATTAATAATTTTCATAATAAAATCTTTCTTATTATTCTATTGGATTTTAACAATATTATTTGTTTTTTTTTGGTCAGCTAATAAAGTAGTTTACATATGACTAGACAGTTGTACGTTCGCGCCGTCCCCTGTATTGCATTGCGGAATGTTGCGGCGTGACGTCACTAGGGGGAGGAGAATATGGCCTACTTATTCCAGGAAAAAGTGGGCCTCGTCCCGGATTTTCGGACAGCTGTAAAAATTAGACACGAAGTATCTCGCGTAGTGTATATACACTTACATATGTAACGCATGTAAAATTTAATATATTAAAGTATAAATAAAGTTAATTTAGATTCAATTATTTATGATCCGTTATCGCCTTAGGAAATTAAAAAAATATATATATATTTAAAATATCACCTTTTATGAAATGTCTTAAGCATGTCTTTGGTAAACATATTTATATGGGTATTATATGACGAATTCGATCAGAACAGTACATATTCCCTGTAAATTAGAGTCAAATATAGAAATGGACAGCGGTATGAAATTGTATACCATTGTTAGAACCGAAATAGCAAACTCTTGACCCTCAGGTAACACATGGCAATAACTTTTCAATTTCACTTTCCACTTTCTATGGAAAAGGCGACATGTTTATGCTATTCATCAAAAATATATCCAAATAAAATAGACGAAAGTAAATAATTTTTTTAAGGTTCTGGTCTGTCCTATACCAAAGTAAATTTAAGCAATAATTGAGTAAAGTTTAAAAATAAATTTTATTTGTGCATATGCATAATTACAGGTCGTTAATATTTAAAAAAAACAATATGCTCTATTTTATTTTTATATTTCAGTATAAAAATATCAATTTAATAAATATACTTTAATTTGTTCGTATTTAAAAAAATGTTTATGAAAGTAGATGATGTAAATAAAAAATGAAAATAGTAGTACATTAAAAAAAAATTAAAACAAAAACGTTAATGTATAAGAGGGAATGAATGACAGTATATCTGTGAGTGACGCCAAAGTGCATATGCTTTGGCGAAAACCTGTGTGATAACACCCTAATTGGTGGGCTCGGTCGTGACCTAGAAAAGACAGGCGTCGCGGTGTCTACTTTAGCTCGAACGTCGCACTGCCGTATCGTTCCCGGGCTTCCCCTGCGGGGGATCCCCCTCTCCCCTCTCGCGGGGGGCGCAGGAATTCGTGAAGATGTACAAATTATGGATTACTCTGGGAAGCTGCGTCTGCGTGATATATGTTTGTATGTAAACAAATGCGATGATAGCGTTAATTTTAATTCACAACGTTTAAATATTTAACAAAATTAGAGTCTAAATATTTTATGTAAATATAAACAGATGTAATTTTTTTTGCAAATAAAGGTTTTAAGAACAAAATTAACCTATGAGTACATGTGATAATATTTCATTTCAAGAATCATTTTTAAAAGTATTGTTTTTAGATAATTATTTTTTCCTATTTCAAGTAAATAATGTTGACACTGATATAGTTGATGAAGCTATTTGCATGTCATGAAAATGTCATTGTGTCATGAAAAGTCGATGCGACATCAACTGTTTTCTGATTTAAATCAATATTATATACAATTATAAATAGCGAAAAGACATAGTGAAAGAAATTTTATGTAAAAATCTAATTCAAAATTAACTATACAAGCATATTTCAGCTTTGATTCTATATATTTTAAATCGCTTCTAATATATACTTTGAGCCAGGCACTGTTAAATTAGTTAATAACTTTTAATTTTAATAATTAAATAAAAAATAAGTTACAAATAACACGTTACGTTAATAGAAAAAAATAGAACGTAGCATGCACATCCGTAGCATCATCTACGAAGTCTACGAATATTCGTAGCGTGTAAAGATTTAAAGTGTTTTTATACAAAATATGATAATTACTTCATGGTCACTTAGTTATAATTTAAATTAAATATTTAAGTATAAATATAATAAAAGATTCCGATGTCAGAGAAGATAGTAAGAAATTAAGATAACGTGGCAATGTGTGAAATTGAAAATTGAGTGGTTATTGACTATTTTGTTCTTAAGTTATAGTTTATGCTTTATATTTTTTTGTAACAACTAATCGCTAGTAAATTAATAAAATAAAAGAAACTTCGAAACCAAGTATTTCGTAGTTATCTGTTAATATTCTTTTATTTCTTAGCTGGCTGGCACTGACCACCGACCGGTAAAATCTATATGGCTCCAATAATAATTATTAATATGTATATCTAAATTAAATTTAATAAAGATTTAATAAATTTGATTCCCAATAATAATCTAATGTAGTATACATATCATTATACAAATCATATTAGAAAAATAAAACCATTTCATGAAAATGACAAAACTTTTTCTCATGGAATCACATTTAGTAGGCAGAATGAACATTTGCGGTTAGAGGCAGAGCATGCTCGTGACTGGTTTTTAATTAAAATATTAACAAGTGCCGTTTCGCTGTAAAATTCCCAACTATGCAATCAGATTTTAATTGAGACATTTCTGGAATTATTTTTCGACTTTACGCTGCATTCCGCATATAGCAGGGTAGGTAAATGGAACCTAGTGTTCAGACACTCCGTTCCACACTATCCATCACGTCGCGGAGATCGAACCCTCAACCTTCGCGTTACAGTCACGTACTTGTACCCCTGCGTCACGATGGGGTCTAAATCAATGTTTTTTTTAAATTAAAAAAAAAACAATTTTAATTCGTAGCATAATGGTTTTGGATCGGATCACCGATCGAATGAATTATTCTATTTTTTACTTTACTTAACTACACGCTTTATCTCTAGCGGGGTAGTCAGAGAGAACGAAGTGCCAAACGCTACGGTCTCTTCATACCTCTTTCGCCTCGTCCACTGTCATCAACCTGTTCATACATGTCCTTCGGGGGATCCTCATTTATTTTATTTTTATTGCATTTAATACTATATAACAGAGAATTGAAAGTGCTTATATATACTTCGTTCTTCACTCTCGATCCTTTTTTTTTTGAGATACTGTATTAATTGAGTAGTGGAATCCAATTCCAGGTACAAAATATATAAAATATATATAATATTATGATTCGTATTTGATATTGTTAGAAAAACATATTAAATAAAAATGTACTTATTGTTATTCCTACTAGACTGTATTTAGATGCTCTATCTTTCTAACGCCATCTATAAATAAGCAAAAGAGTAAGCGAGCTTTAGAAAGAAATACGAAAAAAATATAAACAAATAAATATTAAAATAAATCATGTTATAGTTTGTATTTTTTTTAATATATACGAGTACTAGCTAAATATAAAGCAAAAGAAAAAATATTTCAGTATAAAGTAAGCATTTCGTAGCGCCACCATTATATCACATGCGCAATCTTCGGGCTGTGCTGAAATATGTTAAAGTTTTTCTACTTGCCGATGGATGGCGCTCTATCGTAAAATATTTTCTTGTCTATGTTTATTTGATATACCTTTAAATTATGAATCTCTTTTTAATTCAATAATTTGTATAGATTTTGAATTTGAATTGAATTCAATAATAGAAGTAAATCTACTGTAAATATTTTAGGGCTTATTTTAATAAATATTAGTTAAATAAATTGCATTACAAATTTGATATTCTTCAAGTTTTATGATTACTTAAAATTTTTATAAATTAATCATTTTTGGAATATTTAAAGGCCTAAAAGTTAACTTTTTATAATAAATCACGCCCTGTCACTTGTATGTCAATAAAGGTTATTGCAGCAATATTTCATTGTTCAACCTTCTATAAAATTGTCTCTAACATTTATCTGTGAGATTGAATGTTCTAGAATTTCTAAGAAACAACATTCTACAACCAGTAACTACATTCGATAATATCCTACATGAGTATAATATAGTATTAGGCTGCTGAACACATTGGTGTCAAAAATAAAGATCTGAAAACAATTAATTTAGCAACAATTCATTTTGTAAAATCACAGTTTCTCTCATTCTATTTGTCTATGGAATGTTCTGATTTTAGACGCTTTCTCTGCACTTTACTACATAACAGTTAGTTAATTTTACAAAAAATACAAACAATGCAAAAATTTTTTTTAAATAACCGTTGTGGACCAACAAGCGATTAGGTGCGAAATATTTGCCTAAATCTATTTTTACTCTCTCCCGAAAAAAAAATATTAAATCAGCTTTACGCTGTATCCTGCACGCAGCCTGATAGACAGAGGAAACCGAGTGTTAATACACTCTGTTCCCCATTTTCTGCCGAATTCTGCAGGTGTTAGTCTGAAGAATCTGTAATTTATACTTCGCGAGGCTCTAGCTGAGCTTTGCATTTGTGTGAGTGATTATAGAACTAGAACCAGAAAATTTTCTTAAAAATAAAGTTTGTTATTAGAAATTAATAAAAAATCCTTCATAAAAAATATATATCGAATCTTCTACGCCAGACATTGCATCCTCATACTTTTTACTCTCGTCTGATGTGTCGTTTGAATTAATAACGAACCTTTCCCTATATCATCAAGAACAGGGTTGTAACCATATTTTTTTTTACTGCTTCTTAACATACATTTTTCAGTTCTTGTACAGTGATGGTGTTAGCTTTATCTTTCTCTACAAGGCCAAGCAAGTGACGTTACGCCCACACTATACATATTTATATATATAAACACTCACAGAAAAGCAAAGCTCAGCTTAGACCTCGCAGACGTCCTCGTACTGTGTATTAACTATCTGATAAGATACATATATAGTAAGAAAATAAATATCAATTTCGCAATAGCTGCATTTCAAATCTGTAAATATTGTATTTTCCTCACTTAAATTAAGTTATGTGAGCGTTTCTAGGATTTTTATTTCTATTTAAGTATAAGTTTCTATATAAGTTTGTAATATCGCTAACAAGTAACAATATAGGGTTAATGAGTCGATGGTGTTTTGAACATCTTACTAGATTTCAATTCGAGGTAAACGTTGAAATCGCCTCCATTACCGCAAAGTACTCTCTAAGGTCTACTAACAAAGATTTCATTCCTTTCGTCCCTGACTTCTTACTTGCTTTGAGCTTGAGATTGTAAGCAATGTTTGAGATGGAAAACCAATAATCCTTACAGTTAATATTTATTTTGAACAGCTAGAGATGATTTTTATTAGTATTTTGTTTAATAATTAACAACATGTCATGTAAGCGACTATAAGATCTAATGAAGATTTTCCAATACAAATTTTATTTAATTATTCTAAGTTGTTATTGGAAATTAATTAAAGTTCTAGTAACCAAATTAAAAATAACTTACTACTCAAATGCAGTCGTTCTTTATGTTCGTATTAATATTATGTCAATGTTATACAAAACATTATATTATGTAGTTAAACAAAAAAAAAAATTTGGATATGAGAAATTAATAAAACATTTATAAAATGAAAGTTTTCTTGCTTATAAAAGTCTTTGAAAACGGAGTTTCTAACCTTCGCGATGACAAATAGCGCGAGCAAATTTCTATAGACCGTTGATATCACTTTGGAGATTGCTACTTTGAAATGTCGAAATATTTAAGCCTTATATTTCATTGACGTGGCCAATAAAACTTGAAGTCTGGTTTTTTTTGAGTTGTGGTAGGAATTTTGGATCAGTTACTGAGAGTAAGGAAAGCCTTTATATATAATAAACTAACTTATTTATATTAAAATTATTTATGTTGAAATTTGGAAGTAAAATTATACCGCATTTACTATGGGGACGTAAGAATTATATAAGATTAAGCTTATAACACTGGTGATCTTTAAATTTCTCATTAGATATTTTATATTCTTTTTACTTTTGTACTCTAATAAAAAATGCCTCGTCAGACTAATTTAGTTATACTTCATCAGATGTTTTTGACGTTTATATATTTTTTCAGCTTCATGATTTTTCAGGGAGGTAAAGAGAACCAATTTAATACTAAGACATAAATATTGCGCGTGAAAATGAAACCAGTTTAAATGTAATCATTATACCCAGTGGTAATCGAACACAGGACTATTGCGGTTTCAGTTAAACGTTGCCCGACTACGCCGCAATATTCGGAATGATTTAACTAGCTTATCTGTCAACGAAAACTACCACTATAATGAACATTTTTTGTTAATTGGCTATTTCTTATAGTTTAACTAATATGTTTTTATATTTTTATATTTAGATGCAAGTCTTCGATACTTCTGATATGTGTCAGAATCTAGGATGAACGTGTATACATGTATTTTTCTATTTGTTTATATTTATATAATATATATAAAGAGAATATCAGCGGACAAACGGATAAAAAAAATATAATTCCTCAAATTTTATATCAAATTGGAGCGGTAAGTAAAGAACGGAGTGCCTGGCTATTAGGTCGCTATGTCGTTACGTCAGTAGGTGAGTTTTATTTACTACAATTAATATAATTTTGCCTTTTTTCTCTCTCTCTCTTTTATTTTAAACTATTTCCAAAGTAAACCTACTGAAAAAAGTTTCAAGAACAATATTCAGTCCACATACTCTTAGAACTATTTCGTAAGGTAAAGAAAGTTCCACGTTGATATCACTTTACAGATTGCTTTCGAAGATGTTCACACTCATTTCTCAAGTCTCGTATGCCTAAATATATTTGCTTGAGCCACAAAGCACTGTCTATGTATGGGGAAACATGTATTCGTTCATCGTTGGTCGTTTGTCGTTCATTCGTTCATCTATTAATCATCTTAGTGAATTGCGTGCTTAACACTGTGATAGCAGTATGCGTTGTAACTACATATATGACGTAATTTTTTTGTTTTCCATAAATTTTAATGCAACATAAAAAGTTTATGTTAAATATTTTTAATATAACGGTTACTCGTATTTATAGAGAGTGGCCTCATAGATCATACTTGAACGAAATTACTGTTTCACTCGAAGTCATCCTAGTTTCCTTCAAGGGGCTCTTTTCTGGGATTTTGCTTATATAAATCTTATAATTACTAATGATATAATCATGGACAGGACAAGAAGTGTTCATTACATAGAGTAACTTTTGCTATGACACTATATAACTACACTCATATATTGGACGGTTTCAAATGTTGTATTCAGACTCCTAAAATAAGTTATAGTATATATTTATGTTGCTAAGGACTAGGCTATATAACAAAAAGGTTTCATGAAAATCGATCCAGCGATTTGGCGGGAGTTGCGAACAAAAGAGAAAGAATTAAAAATTATATTTTTGGCTTCCGTTCCTTATATAAGTATTTATGAAATTTTATATTCAAAACACAGAATTATTCATTTTGCAATTTAGTCCGCGTTATGTTCTATAAATAATTTTCAAAAGCTAAATAATTAATAAATATAAATATACTTAAAAATAAAATAAGATAAAAAAAATAATAAATGAAAGATACTTACATAAACATATTTAATTGTAATGACATCTGTAGAAATGAACCGAAGTGGGCGAATATAAGTGGCCATCTTACGATACTGCGTTCCATCTGACATGTGAACCACAGATTTATACCGATGTCACAGGCTACGACCCTTATTGATAATCTTTTAAAGATTATTTCAAATACTTAATATAATTATAATTCACTAGTGGACGCGCGCAGCTTTGCCTGCTTATTTGCACCCTCAGGGGTGAATTCTAATAAACCATCAAACTCTACGTTTACGTGGCAGTAACGTCTAAATTTAAAATTTTATAAAAATCGGTGGCGATTTAAGAAGATCCATATAAACTTTCAACCCCTATTTCATGTTTTTAGGGTAAAAATTATTCAAAATCCCTTCTTAGTGGATGTCCAGATTACGAAAATAAACATCTGTCCAAATTTCACATTTCTTCCATCAGCGGCTACGGCTGTGCGTGCATTTTACCTCAGTCAGTAAGAACAAGGCTCATTATATAATTTATGTATCTAAATTTATTTATTAGTACATACTAAACTAATATAATAATTGATTAGGATGTGAGGAATTTTGTACAAGGATGAGGGTATGACCGCTATAGTGGAAGAGGTGATTGCGTTCCTTCCTATCTTTCAAAGCCATATTTAAATTATATTTCACAATGCGTTTTGTCGTTGCCCCCGTCGCGTTCCGAATTAACATTTTGACTGCGTCATCTTTGTCTTTGCTACGCTATATCGCTACGAGGTCGTGCGAAACTATTCTCTTATTCTCTTTCTTTATTCTTCTCATATTCGCTGTCACGCAGCTGCAGCCTAATAGATTTGGTGTTTACCACTACAACGGATGCGCTCTGGTCAGACCGTGGGCCTCGTGAATTGTCAGCACCTTAGAGCCTGTTTCTCCTCCCTATCCCTGGCCGATCAGAGATTCTTTCTCCGCCTAGGTAAAAGTGAGGTACAGCGCGTATTTTAGATCTCTCGTCACTGGTGTCATCTATTTGTATTTTTTTGATACCAGAGAGAAGAAATGAAAATGTAAATTTAAATAAATATTTTATTTCCCCGAATGGGGATCCGACCCACAACCAGTAGCGTTCACAATCACACTTTGTGCCTCTACGCCAGGACGGCCATAATGAATTGAATTTAACTGAACTAGTATGGAACGAAAGATGCCTATATTTACTATAAGCGCTATATGATATCATACTACACAAGCTGGAATAGTTCAAATCTGGAGAAAAGAAACACTTTTTCATGATTCTCTAATATTCTATCAACCTTTACATAATTTACTATAATAAAATGTTTTTTTTTGTCAATGATTGTTACTTAAAATTATGAAAAAAATGCTTATAGTAACTGGTATAAATAAAATTTCCCAAAATCCAGTTACAAATATTCATCGAAGTCATTTTTTGACTGTTATATATAACTTTAGGTATATTATTAGATCATATAATACTATATTATGTAGGTTATGCACAAAATATTAGCTTTCAGAAGCTCTTTAAGATTTATTACGTTTCCTCCGAAGCTGCATATAAATTATGAGAC
The DNA here is from genome assembly GCA_013403645.1 of Heliconius nattereri. Taxonomy (NCBI): domain Eukaryota; kingdom Metazoa; phylum Arthropoda; class Insecta; order Lepidoptera; family Nymphalidae; genus Heliconius; species Heliconius nattereri. The sequence continues at coordinate 204,452 of JAAIXI010000202.1, forward strand.
CTCATTTGTTAGTGTTCGATAACATCAGTGAAGTTTTCGTAGGCTTTAAAAGTTATGTAAAATATTTTATAGACGATAACGGTATTTTTGCTTGTTTACAAATAATCCAAAGTCTATAAATATTATAAGAGGGTCAATTCTGTACATTGAATATGAAATAAAGAAAAATATTATATATTTTTTCTTTCTATTTTGCGTTTTTACGCAAATAATACTGCGTGGATTATAGTCTATAATTATTTCGAAGGTAATAATACTTTATGTGGAACCCTAGCAGACCAGATGAGCCTTAAGAGATATAAATATACCACCCTAAGAAAAGTTTTTCAACGTTATGAGCATTTTTTAATGATATTAAAAAATTGAAGGTCACCTGATGTGAAACCATGTCAGCTCATCTAATCCATAAGAGATATTAATATAAAGGCCTAGCAAAAGTTGGTCCACATGATAAGCACATTCTGTTGACATAAAGAAAACTAACTTTTGAAAAATTTTACACTCATAGGTATCTATCGAGGAGACATCACAACCAGTTGTATATTTAATAATCAAAATTTTCCTAAATCGCTATAAATACTCGTCATTCCTTAGTATTAATAATTTGCTATAAACTTTTGTATTCATTAAATTTGTTGACTGCTCTTTTTCAATTTTAATATATTACAACTATTATAACACTATAATAAATGGTGAACTATTAACCAAATAAATATTGTCAAAAATTAATCTAGTAAAGTTAAAATATTAGGTTAATTAATTAATTATAAATAAATCCTAAAAATAATAGTCTTAAAAGGGAGGTATATATTGGTATAAAGACAGTTCAAGTGAGGTATCAGACGAAAGGGCTCTGACTAAGCTAAGCTTGAATTTTAGAAAAGGCTCGAGTCTTCTAATTTTTGTTCAGAACCCTCGGTGAGTGAGCCCGACTCGCGCTTGTCCGGTTTTTATCTTTACACACTTCTTTATCTATAGTTTAATTTATTTTGGACAAAGTTGATAACCCTATAATATTGATCGTTTGTAGGTGTACAGTTTTACACAAAATAAAATGTATGTTACAATATGCCTACAGTACTAGTAAAAGTCTAAATGTTTATTTACTTAAAATTATAAGAATTACGGTTTTTGCTAAACGAATGTTGAAATTGAATAGTTATGTTCTATTTCGAAAGAGCTTTAATTGAAAAAAATATATAAAACCTCTGCGAAAAAAAATTGACATCCATGATTTCCAATCTACTAAATTCCATAGTATTTCTTCAACTTCTTTAATCTATTTTAGAATATTTGTTCTTGTAACTGGACTTCTAGTTTGACAAGTTAATAAGTTGTTTCCAAGACATTTGCCGTCCAAATTTCCATGGCATTAGCCGCTTAACGGAACTAACTTATTCCATAGCGCAAATTCATGGCATTCTTTATGGAACAACATAGAAATGACGCCTTGACCTAATTTACTAAAATCGTATTGTATACCTAGTGTTTATTATGATAATTATTATTTAAATGTTATAACAACTTCCAATATTAAGCTTGGTTGTGCCACAATGTGGTTTCTGTATTACCGGTTACTGAAATATTGTTAATAAAAAATCAACAAATTACGTGAACGTCGGGTGCCGTAGCTCTAACGCATAGAAAGGCAACTATTTTATTGAAAGTTTTAATAAATTTAAATATTAAAAAAATAAGTTTTAATGTCAAACGTCGTTTAACGTCGTGGTGCAGGGACATAAAACGCGACGGTTGCGAGTACGATCCCCATCCAATGGAATGAATTATTATTTATGAATATTTTCGTTTCTTTGCTGTGGCACCTTGGTGAAAGAATTCCACCACTCAACACGCAATGCCTAGAAAAATTTGGCGGAAAGTTGAGAACGGACAGTGTTAACACAAGGTTCCCTCTGCCTACCCCATATGCGGAATACAGCATGAAGCTGTATCGTATTTACTCTGTCAAAGTGAAGAAGAGCAGACACTATTTTGCCTCCTATGGAAACACTGTAGTAGTGTTGGGTCCATGGCCAACGTCTTGCGTGGTCAGGAGTTCAGAGTAGTGCTTGGGACTTGCATCTTAAGTGTAGGCTTCAGGGACCCATAAACGCGCATTACCGCTTACCTTCCTTCACTTTCCGAGCTCCCCTCTCTTCCTAGACAAATTAGAAACGATCCTAATAGTTGCACCTTTAAAGTACTTTCAAGAAACGTTTTTGTCGTAAGCTGTCATTTTCCACGGTAAAATTTCAAAACTAAGTAACTTAGTTTACTTCTCGTCGACATTCATAAGGAACGAAATCTTTTTATTTAATACTTGAAGTTAACATTTATGTTTTAGTATATTCTAGAATAATTTATATACTACATAAAGTATTATTATAAACCTTTAATTTCTATAAAAAAAATGTACCATTATAATTAAAAAAAAATGTTCGCTGTGCTCGTTATTTTATACTATATAATAAAATTACTAACTAACACTATAAAAGATGTAAATATAATAAAGTAGTAAAAAATAAATAAATAATAAAAATAGCCATAATATTAGACTCACGCCTCTGTATTGTCATCTCTGGACTCAGACCGCTCGGCGGCGGCCTGCCCGCGCCGGTGCCGCCCGCGCTGCTCGTCGCCCAGGCCGTAGAGGCCAGCCACTGCCGCCATGCTGGCCTGACCTTACACCGTTCCACAATCACATAGTCATCAACACCCCTCCATAGCAACACCCCGACACGTCCATTGCTACTAGTGTCCCATCAGTGTCTATATCTAAGTTAAATTTTTATCTAAGTCGAAAAATTTGGACGCCTTCATTGGTACAATACATTTTAAACATCACAATTGAATTATTGTAACTCGTTATTATTAACTAAGCTTTATTATTATAGCATTGGCCACGTTTGATTCATGTCGCTCGCGAATGTTTCGCTTGTAAGCATCTGTTAAAGCGAAGCGAAAGATATTTTATATGCATATTGGATATTTATTACCCTAGTCATTGTTAATTATGCGGAATGGTCAAGCCCGGGCTATATTGTTTAACAGTTAGTGTAATTTAGGAGTTTCTGCTTTCATATTTTGGCTGTTACCATATATCGTATATTTTAAAGTTTAAACTAAAAACGTAGTTAAAAAACGTTTTTTTTTAATTATATAACAGGTCAGGTTTTACTCCAGGTCCTCCGATCCTTTAAGCCCTATTACTTGTTTTGATTTTACCTAACTCTATAGTAAACAAGTAACTTGTATATTACATTTTTAATATTCAAAATAACCTAGTGTTTGTTATATCAACAAAATAGACTATGTACATGAAGAACGTCAAGAAATATTTATCTTTAAAACATTAAAGAACATAATGTATGTATGAGGGAAATTGAATGCAGTATGAGGGCAGAGCTATTTTATTAAAGCAAGTGAAATAAATGGTCTCCAATCGACGCTGCGGTCGACGAGTGCAAATCGTGATTTATTTACATCCTATAGCGAAATACGTAAAATGTGCTACTCTACATATATACACTCGTATAATAGAAAACCGGAGACAACACTTAGGGTTCAATTAATAAATACAATGATGTGAACACAGTCTGATTATACAGGCGGTGATGGGTTCGATTCTCTTAGGGGGAATGAATTGGTTTCATTTCCTTACTCGATTTCCGCCACTTAACCAGCAATATCTCGAAAAACAGACAGAAAATGGAGACCGGAGTGTCTTAAAATTAGGTTCCCTCTGTCTACCATGTAATATGCAAGATACAACGTGAAGCTAATAAAAAGTGAAGTTTAAATTTTAAAAAGACAAGGGATAAATTTATGTTTTTCTCTGGATATTTCTTTTTATCAGTGTCCGAAGACAATTAGTGGGCAAATAAAATCCCTTAATAACTAAATTATGATTTATATATATATAATACATTGACAAGATCTCAACATTATTACCCCGTTTTAAGCTTATAAAGCCTTTTACTTTTAATTTATTTAATACTTTTAAGACAACTAATGCCTTTGTTTAATATTTTAAAATTTAAGAAGTTAATTTAACATGTATTTCAAAAAATATCAACAAAAAGACTTTTTCTTTTCACTTTCAGCTGTAGGTATTTATTGAATATTAGTTATCATTTAAAAAAATCAGTCATATGATACCAACATATTATAATAAAATATAATAAATATTGAAAACATATTTTGTGCCAAAGAAACCTCAATAATTATCATAGATTCTCAGATCTAGAGCAGCCTTGTGTTTATAATTTCATATGTAGCTGTAGGACAGATTAAATTTTCTCACTAAGGTATTGAATATGGTTATACTTATTATAACCATATTCAATGATTATTAGCATTTCTGTTATTTTTTTAACGAAATAAAATACATCTATCTACTCTTAATAAAACCGCTTACAATTTACTTTTTTAGGTTTCCTAGTTACTTGAAGAAATCTATCTATACTTATAATAAAATCGTAACAGATCGGTGTCTGTATATGGAAGAAATTAAAAAAATATTTTTAGGGCCTTTATTTCAAGTTTTATGTCAATAAAAACAGTTGCACGGGACAATCCATACCTATATTATAAATTCGAAAGTAACTCTGTCTGTCTGTTTGTCTGTCTTTTACGCAATCAGGGCCAAACCGCTAATTTAATTGTGATAAAATACTCATATAGAGATACTTGAGGGTCTCGGGATGAACATAGGATACTTTTTTTTCTCATATTTGTAATATTTTCGATATATACCAANCCAAAATGAGCTTGATTAACGCATCTCTCTATTGAAAACTGAAAATAATTTCACAAATATATTTAATAAATATTCATATAGTTCAAGCGGGCGTAGCCGCGTCCGGGTCCACTAGTATGACTATAAAATAGATGTTTTGGCTAAAACTTTACCGATCAATGTATGGATATTGTATTTGAAATGATAATGTAATTAGATCACGAAAGTAATTGAGACGAGAAAATTAATAATTGTGTTAATTGGGAACAGGCGGGCGAAGCCACGGGGGCCACTAGTTAATAATAAATATCATATATTTCATTGGCCGTTAAAAATAAACGACACTTTATACAGATGCCATTAAAAATATTATTGCGTTTTTGAGGGGTAGATAATCGCTTATAGAAATAAAAAGTTACATCACAAAAAAAATATTGAATCTAGTGAATATGAGGCCAGGCGTGGCGTAGGAGCACGAGGTGTGACTGTAAGCCGACTGGTTGTGGGTTCAATCCCCAATCGAGGAGATGAAATATATATTTAATTTTTTTCAAAGATATTTCAGTGTGATTAGGATTAATAAATACTTTTGCCAGTAGTGGTGCAGGCAAAAGCGTGTGACTCTAAACAGCATAGATTGTAGGTTTGATTCCCACTCGAGGAAATGAAACGAAATATTAAATATTTTCATTACTTCGCACTGGTGTCGAGACAAAGGGCTGAGTTCTGCGAACACAATGCCACCAGAGCTCGGCGGAAAGTGGGGAACGGAGTGTTCTGATACTAGACTCCCTGCTACATGCGGGACTTAGCGTGAAATTGAAATAAAAAAAAATCTTTAATCGGTTATATACACTATCCAAACCGGAAGGATTTATTTAGATTTTACATAATACAGGCACATATCTATACAAAATCATTACAAGCATAAGAGGTTTAGCGCAGATGTAGCCTTCACACCTCGGAGACGACCCACATAGAGGTGCTAATCCAATATACTTTAAGCCTTTGAGCATGGTCGAGCTGTAGATTGTCTGAAGCATTAGATGTTGCTATTTCCGTTGTAAAGTAATATAATATCAAGGAATTGTAATATTTGTATGTTTATTAGATTACCTTCATTCATTCTAGTAGTATATTTATAAAATATTATTTATAATATCGTATGAGCTGATAAAACACACTTTATTGCAGAGAAAGGTTAAATATAATCCTTGAGAATCATATTTAGATATGTTATATAACATAATTAAGTTAACTTAGCTTAGCTTCACGCTGTACTCCTAGCCAGGTAGTAAGAGAGAACATAAACTTCATTCAGGCATTATCTGTTGGGTGGCGGAACTCAACGTCGCGCTTTGCCTGGGCACCAGAGCGAAGAAATGGAAATATAAATTGAAATAAATATTTCATTTCATGGATTTTTTTTTATTTAATTTTTATTTATTAAAATCATAAGTGTGGTTCAAAACAAACATCGACTTATTATTCTATTTAGTATTTCAATTAACTTGAGTGTATAATATATTGTATACTATATGATAATTGATTATAATTGTATATGGAATTAATAAAATTGTAACTTTTATACTCTATTGAGAATCAATTTATTCGTTCAACTACTTGCCTACGATGCGTAGTATATGATATTATTTTTGAGTTTTTTTACTAAAAGAGTTAAAATTACTTATTTGTATCTAGAAGTTTTAACTCATTTTAAAATTAAATAACGTATTGTTGGTTATAGATATAATATATATTTAATCATTGTCATTTTAACAGATTTTTTTCTTAACCGACTTCTGTAAGAAAAGGAGGTTATCAATTTGACAGTATTTTTAATTATTAATATACCGAATGTCACGACATAATTCCCCAGACCGCAGAAATATATGTAAAAAATAATTAAGCCCGCAAAATATCCACCGAACAAGCGTTTTGTAATAATGGAAACAGTTTTGAAAACAATGCTGCTTGCATCGTGTACTTCGTTTTAGATATATGTGATATTTCCAGAAGCGTATTGTTTTCCATGAATGAATTCAAAACGAAAAGATATTCTGACTTCGTACTATCTCTTCCTGATCTATTCTCTACGTGTGTACGTGATATATTTTGCTTCACATTTAAAGCTCGTCTGCTCTATCATTTCCTTTTTTTTATTAAATTTAAATAATTTCGTTGAAATAAGCGATTGTATTTAATATATAAACACTAAATGAACGTAGATTTTAAAGGACATTTCCATTGAATAGACAAATACATTTCATAATTTATAAAGCGGAGTCTTCTTCATAACATCAGGAACAAAACCTAGGAAACCTAGTGTTAAGACACTCCGCTCCCCATTTTCCGGCGAATTTTGTAAAGCTTTGCGTGGCCTCAACACCGCGCTTTACGTCGAAACAAGAGCAAAGTAATGAAAATATTAAATATTTTATTTCCTCAAGTGGGGATCGAACGCACAACCAGTCGCGTTTCCAGTTACACACTGGCCTGCCCAGCCCCATAAAAATAATTTGAAGAATATTATGATACATCCAATACAATAACACGATTTCCATCATAATTGAAATATCATTAAACGGTAACGCTACTAAATTGCTGTTAAAAACATTACTTTATTCTGTCGTGTGTGGATATTAAATTGTATAATTGGTCCATTGCGTGCGCAGCTTAGTGAATTTTGATGGCTTTTACAATTGATATATCGAGGAGTTAAATAAAAAATATTACAAGGGTGTGACTGTAACGCGGCGATTGTGGGTTCAATCCCCACTCGAGGGAAATATTTATTTACGTTTATATTTCCATTTGGGTGGCGCTGAGTTCTGCCACTCAACACGCAATGCCTCCAGAATTCGGCGGAAAGTGGAGAACGGAGAGTCTTAACACTAAGTTCCGTCTGCATATTCTGCTCTGTGTGAAATACACAGTGAAATTGATAGATAAAAAATATTATAGCATATTCCTGATGACATTAAAATTTATGTTTTTTTTTGATGTAATTTAATGTTAAATTAGAGAAAATATTCTTAAATATAAAGCAATGAACATATAGTGAGAGGTTTTGTTCCGTGCAAAGGTCAAATCAATTTACAGGAGCATAGAGAGATTTATTTAAATTTTCTACCGAACAGAGCATGTCTTACTTGAGTTAAGGTTAGGAATATAGCTATAAGAGGAGTTATATATGATTGCTTCAAAGAATTTACGAGATCGAAACCAAAATGGAAGTGTTTTTTGTACATATAATTTTTGTTGTAACAAATATTACATTTAATTATCTAATTAAATGTGTTTTTTGTTTATTCGTTCTATAATACGAACATTCTGACAAGTGATAGTCTACTAATAGTGGACTATGAAAACATGTTCTAATCCCCATGATATTAGCTTCCTCGAGAAAGTAATAAGAATTTTTCCGTCTTACAATCTTAACAACGAAGGCAATATATCCTAACTTTAAATGTGAAATTAAAATATAGGTAGATAATTATAAAAAAAAAACTAAAAAACTTACTGCATAAAACTAAAAAGAAAAAAACAAGCTCAATAGTATGAACTATTGAGCTTATTTTACGCTTAGCGGTCGGGTTCTATACTTCAACCAATTAAATATTTAGAATAAAAAGAAGCCCTGAAAATTTAAACGGCATGATATCTACTAATTCTAATGAACTAGAGGCTTGTTTTATCTTTTTAGTTATATGGATTATTTTTAAATTTTATAACAAAATTAAATAAAAAAATCTATTCATATTCATAAAATAAGTCTTTAATGTCAATACTACATTAAAAGTATAGAAAGTGTGTATATTAAAATTTTGTAAAGAAAAGCAAAAGGAAATCATGACATTAAGACATTAGAGTATTTTTCTCATAATATTTTAATTTAATAGGAAAATATAAATTCTACATTTTATATTATTGTTAATAAAGTAAAACTCTAAACAACTGATAAGGTTAATCTATGTGCGTAATCTTGGGTATCTATTTCGAACTTTGACTTCTATATACTATAAATTGAACTTATCAAGAAGTATATACCTAACCTACCTATAAGTTATTAGCATGTTATTACCTATTTTCGTCGTATTTTAGACAACGAGAGAGACAAAGGTGGTGGCGGATTCCAGTGTCAAACTAATCAGACCATGGACAATGTCTTATAGCCCAAGATCCCAGAGCTGCCACATCACTTTCAAGTTAGAGAGTACGCATATAGTTTTAACTATATATTAGACTATTAATTCTCAAAATTTCAGCTTTGCTAAAATGACGTAGGTCTGGGGACCCTGGGATCTCGGTCTATAACTAGATTATATCTCAATGATATTTTCTTCTGTAGAAACTAGTGAAAAACGAAACGAGTGGTTTGATAAAAAGTAGAGGAACAACTAATTAGGAAGCGTTTTATATTTTAATTCCCGACTACTAATAAAGGGTTATTAAATGACTATCATCCACAAAGCTCTTTAAATACTAGAAAAAAAAATGATTACTTGCAATTCAATAGATGTAATAAAAATCTGTTTAAAATAGTATTTATTCACTGGGACGTGAATCTTCTACTATCCTTTTATTTATAGCTAAATACCTATATAATTATTAAGCATAAATTATATAGTAATAAGATGTAGACTGCGAGATCTTAGCTGTTTTTCCGTGTTTATGTGAGTGTTCAACTGCACACACATAGTGTAAATGTGACGTTGTCTGTCGAGTGTCGTACATCTTCTTTTGGGCTAAGCCCATGGGATACTGAAGTGGCTCATCTGAAGATGAGAGTGAAAATGATGACGATGATGGACTGGTATAGAAGAATTCATATAATTTATTGGTCTGATTTTTTATTGATCTCTAATATTGAACTTTATTGACAAAAGTTTTTTTTTCTGGATTTACTTTCAGCGGTCACTTACACAAATGCAAAGCTCAGCTTAGTCCTCGAGGACTGTACAAGTTTTAGAAAACTAAAAAAAATACTGCGTCAATTTTTCTACGTGTTTGCTAATAACAATCCTGATATAATCCATACCTATATTATAAATTCGAAAGTAACTCTGCCCGTCTGTCTGTCTTTTACGCAATCAGGGCCAAGCCGCTAATTTAAATGTGATATATAAAGATACTCGAGGGTCTCGGGATGAACATGGGATACTTTTTTTTCTCATATTTGTAATATTATCGGTATATACCAATATATTAAAATATTTATTAATTTGACATGCAATTTATTCCGCCATATTAATAACAACCGTCGTTGCTAAGCAACGATTTGCAAAGTTTGTTGTTAGAAAACGTCACCCAAAATGAACTTGCTTAACGCATCTCTCTATTGAAAACTGAAAATAATTTCATAAATATATTTAATAAATATTCGTATAGTTCAAGCGGGCGTAGCCGCGTTCGGGTCCACTAGTATTTATATATGTTAGGAAATTTATAAAACCATTATTGCAGTATTAAGAATGATTGAATCAAATTGTCTGTATATCATGAAACGTGCAATGTTAGACTAGTCGTGTTTGCTGACCGACTGCCTCTGAATTGAAGTACGCAAAATTAATCCCTAAAGGATTACTTGGCTTGCGATATCTGAGGTCTTAGCGGATAGGCTATTGTCTTGTACAATTTGTGTTAAAATTTTTACATTTTATATAGTTTATATATAGACGACTGTAAACACGACAATTATGGGTTCAATTCCCACTACTGGGAAAAAAAATATTCATTTTCTGGGCTCTGGTTATAAGGTATAGCTTTACAACACGTAATGCTTCAAGAATTTAGTGGAAAGTGGGGAACGGAGTGTGTAAATGGGATATGGACGTAAGTAGGTTTCCAGGTTCCCTCTGCCTATCCTGCTAAATGCGGAATACAGCGTGAACGAAAAAAATATATTCATATTCATAGATAGGTAAATGTATCCAGTAATTTCGTGTGGTAAGACAATTTTTTTCTACAAGTAAAAGTTCCTACAAGTTAAAATTGGGAGTAATGATCATTAAAGTAGTAAATAAAAAATTGTAACAGAATCTTGGATAAATTGTAGCTCTAATTAATATATGATATATTATGTAAAAGTATGCACAAATGAGTCAATAACTATACATTAACAGGAAAAGTAAAGCAATAGTAAAAAAATATTTAAAAAAACTATTTAATATTGATTAATAGTCAAACTTGTAATGCGTATCATATTCTGTAATCTACTATTCTAATTCAGTCTAAAATATCGCTAAAACTGTATTAGTAAATATATTTTTAATCTCTACTATTATGACAATCCAATCTCTACTGCGGAAATCGAACCCACAGCCCTCTTACATCGTCTAAATAATTACTTATGAAATAATAATATTTCTTGAAATACATTCGTCTCCCGAGGCAACCATTGACTCTAAGTTTGCCCTTATTTCAGACAGTCGACTACGATACGACGATACGACGACGAATATGCAAAACAATTGAAATACTTGACAAATGCCAATGTCGTATCATTTTGACCTCGTCATACTTACGATATTGAACGTATAATTAAAAAGTTGAGAATAAACTTTCAACATTTAACATCGTTGAACTATAAGAAATTATAATTATTAATTAAATGAGTTTGGCTTATACAATAAAATCGTTTGCAAAAATTTTTGCACACCTATATAATAAGTTTTAGGTGAGCCAAAATTAATTGAACCTGTAATAACACGTATTAGTATATATATATGTGTTACAGGTTCGATTTCAGTAGAAAATATATCAATATTTAAGAATGAATGACATGTTGTTATTTACATAATTAATGTAAACATCCACATATGTACAGCATAGGCAAAACATGTAAAAATAGAAGCTTACAATTGTTTTCTTAACCTTGAAAACTTATCAAAACTAAAAATTTACGTAAATATATATATATAATATATAGTTTCTCAAACGACAGAGCGGCAAGTACTTGTTAGTATTCGAATATAGAACGTCATACCGATAGTTTCTGCATAGCCTCAAAACCGAAACAAGTAAGATATGCCGTCGAATTTGCGAGTCAACTGTGGCATTATACAAGCAGATATTCAGATGGGTTGAATTTAAATTGTTACCTACCTATATTTTTCATTCAAAAGACAAAATTTGAATGGCTCAATAATCAAGCCAAACACTCGTGCCAGTTCAGCACTGGCCATCTTTGAAAGATTCAAATATTGTATGAATATATTATTAGTTTTTCTTATATATGCGTATATAAAACTGTAATTGACTGACTGATAAAACAGTAAGGTAAAATATATTTATTTACGTTTATATTTTCATTTCTTCTCTCTGGTGTCGAGGCTAAAAAGCGGCGTTGAGTTCTGACCATCAATGCGCAATGCCTCCAGAATTCGGCAGCGGGAGCGGAGTGTCTTAACACTAGGTTTCACCCTCTGCCCACCCTGCTGTGTCCGGGGTAGCAGTATCAGCGTGAAGCTGATTTTTTAAATGTATTCCTTGTACTCATAAAATTATATTATTAATAATAACGACTGATGAAACAATATAATGGACTATTGAATTAAGAATATGATAAAACTACTTGCACTAGTACTACTGTCCTAAGGTGTCCTAGGTGTTAAAAGTCAATTTATTTATTTAAGAGCAAGTTGATATGTACACGAAACACTTAAAATATGTAAGAGTCTGTTAATATATCGATAAAAAAAACTAAAAAAACTACTCAGCACATTTTTAGTCTGTCTGGACAAAATTAATGAATTTCGGCTTAGTAATAACTTAGAGTCTGAAGCCACGAGTATACTTTTTCGGTTTTTATGCTAGCGTTGAGCTATTGCAATCTCAGTCAAATTATTTAAACTGCTGATAACTGGATGGAAATAATTGAATTTTAGAATATTTATAGCTTAAAGCTATTATTTTATTATAAAAAACACTTATCTACTGTTTTCTGGTAAAATTGAATACATGTGTTAGGAGTTGATTTTTAATAGAAGTTAATATTATGCTTAGTTTACGTGTTGATTGATATAGATATTAAAAAAGTTCAAATTGAAAAGAGTCGTCTCACGTCATATGGTATGTAAGTACATTTATTTATACATTACGTTAATGTTTACTCTTGTAAATACATTTGTTCAGTAATAATAATGTCTTATAAAATAATTTCCATTTATATTTTCATATATTTTTTTTATATTTATTATTTATTCTCATAGCTAAAAGCTTGTAATATGTGAAAATTATTAATTGAATATAGTTTTATATACAACTATTACTACTCAAAGACTTTTCTCCAGATATGATGTATAATTACTTTGATCACATTATATACAAAAAAAAATGAAAAATAGATTAAAATAAAAATTTCTTATTTTATAATTATGACCATTTTAAAACTGACTTTTTAGTTCAAAATATTCTTATTATTTAGGCAAATTCCACTGGAGGTGCAAAACGCTGAGGAGTAAATGTTGTTGTAGAAGACTAATAGTGTTATTAGTAATTCATTTATCTCGCGAGCACTCGCTAGACCGGAATAGTAAGGCCCTAGTCCATCAGGATGCTTTATTAGGTTGTTTGTTGACTGCAAAATTTGATCTAGCTATCGATGCGGTAGTAACCAATACATTGACAAACAAACTTCATTACACCTTTTGATGGTTAATGAGAATTGATTTTCTAAGCTTTATGTAATTATACATAGAATGCTACTGGCTGGTAGTATGTTTTGTTCTAATTCTTGAATGAAATTTTTGTACAAAACAATTGAAGGCGTCGTGTCGTAGTGGCATTACGACAGACTAAGCGCGACGGTTGTGAGTTCGATTTCCACTCGAGGAAAGAATTATTTATTATTTTCATTCTTGAATTCAATTTTGTATAAAACAATTGAAGGCATAGTCGCCCAAATTGCGATAGAAATTTAAAAGGTAAGACTAATAGCGTTTCGGGGAGTACATCGAATTTTAATATAATTAAATAAAAAATACTGTGCTTCTAGTACTTTCAATATAAAATTACTCTATTTAATTTTCTCATAAGAATACATTAATGCATTTATAATCTAAGAATTCTTAATATTTAATATGCATGAATACATTAATGCATTTATAATCTAAGAATTCTTAATATTTAAATGCTTAATATTAATATTTCATTTCGGGACTATGAGCTGTGACTATTATAGCATAATATTCTGTTCTATTATTTTTTTGGAAAATCCTTTTCTTAATTTTTCTTGGTAAAAAACAAGTCAACCTGCGATCTGTCTTAATTCTATGAAACTAATTAGACATAGGATCTTAAAGAAACCTCTTTTTTTGAATGACTATACACTTGTTGCTCTGCCCTTCGGATGATATTCAATGAGCTCGAGTATCTTACTTCACCATGGAGCACGCTTTTGATACTTCTTGCATATGTCAAGTATACCTACATTGTGGATATTCTCGATGCATGCATATCTAATACGTACATTTGTAGGTGTGAAATGCAATGAATAATAAACAGTTTTTTTCATTATTAATATTAATTTAAAGCGATTACCGTGTATGCTTAGTAAGAAATTTAAAAAATTTTACTATCTGGAAAAAATATAAAATGGCAAATTTATAACTGACTGAGGCTAACGTGGATTTATAAGACTCAATGAGTTTATTTTGTTCCAAAAATCCTTACTATATCTCAAGATGAGATAAAATATTTGAATAGGCTCGTACTTCGTTTACTCGTTTACTGTTAACTTGATTGTAAACACTCGTTAGTCCTTACGAAATTACAAAAGCGGAAAAGTAATCAGCTTTAACTTTTGAGCCCTGCCCAAAGTTACCCTAAACCCTATAAGTTAAGAAATTGTTATACTTTTTTTATTAGCTTACCGAGACCGTTGTGGCACAGGAGTACCAGGGTGGGTAGGTAAGGCAACGGTTATGGGTTCGATTCATCGAAGGAATTAACTTTAATTTATTAATATTTTCATTTCTTCGCTCTGGCACCAAGGCAAAACCCGACGTTGAATTTCGCCACTCAACACAGAATGTCTCGAGAAATCGGTGAAAAGTTTGGAACAGAGCTTCTTAACATAAGCTTCCTTCTGCCTACCCTGCCATAAGCGATACAGCGAGAAGCTGATGAAAAAATATATATTATCTTACAACTTTTGAGTACATATACATATTTTTGATGTATTGGCCTTATAGAATTTGATTTTAAAATTGCTTTTAAAACTTCCTTAGTCAAATTAGTCAATGGGGAAGTAATATGACTTCTTTAAAAACTGTCAGTGTTTTACAGGACATTAATATGTAAAAAGTAATGAATGAAGTGATGTAATCTAAAATTATTATTATGAGGTAATCCCATGAAATAAACAACTCTCTATAAAGCGTAAGTTCTGGTATGAATAAACAATTTGAACTCTTATAAGCCTTATATAATATTTTAGGTATTCATTATTGATATTCTTCAAATATAATGAAATTGAAGCGATCACAGGTTTTGGTATGTAGTGCGGGTCTGAGATGTAGAAAATCGATGCAGACCACGCGGTATTGCGACCTTCACATAACAAGTTACGCGTAAGGCCAGTTATTTTTATTTACCACCGTGCTTTGTTTGTTAAGTTATTTTTTTTATATAATTTTCTATAGCAACATTTTGAGTTGGATCTTTAAAAACTTATCTAGAGTGTATTTAACAGATAGTGCATATATTTAATTAATGTATAGCTTAGATTCGTTTTAATAATTAAGTTTGTTAAAATTTCATACATCGTTATATATCAATGGAATAACAATGAATTTATAAGAAAATTATAATCATGGAAAAAGGTTAAACAAATTAATGAGAAACATTAACAAATGTGTCTTATGTCGGTTAAAACGAGTGACGCGTACCAGACTAACTAACAGTACAGACTAACAACAATACTAAAGTACACTATTTAATGTAGTTTCAAAGGTGACTGCCGTGACTCTAAAAATAGGTCGACGTCGACACCCCTCATAACACTTTCATGAAAGGATGATCATTAAAAGGTATGATTCTTTTTGGTAAGGTACGTATTTAAGTCAAAATATGTCAAAGTAAACTTTTAAATGATTTACGCTACAATTCTTTGAAATTTGTCTGTCGGTTTGTACGCCTTGGTGTATGTTTGTATGTAACCCAAATAATACATATAATAGAGCTGTTTTTCTACGTGTTAATATTCTGAAGATGGTGGAAACTTATTTAATTCCTAATGTAAAGTTTAGATTTGAAATGTTTCGAATATACTTATAGACGAAATAGATAAAACTGACGCATTATTCCTTTAAAATATTCGACTCAAATTTTATCACTATTCTTTATGGTCCTAATTTAGTCTTTCTTTAATATATTCATTGTAAACTTAAACTGGTTTCTGATCGCTGAAGAATATAAAGCAGTGAATAACAAGATGCTACACCATAGTTTTTTTAATCAGACCGAGGCACTACGAGTGCTGAACGCACATTATGTAACTAGACCAAGGAAATAAAAGTATTTTAAGTGTAGAAGAGAAAATAAAATATATTATGTACTAAAATAATAAATCAGCTTCACGCTGTATCCCGCACACAGCAGGGTAGGCAGAGGGAACCTAATGTTAAAACACTCCCTTCTCCACTTTCCGCCGAATTTTCTAGGCATTGCGTGTAGAGTGGCGGAAGTCTGGAAATAAATTTAGATAAATATTTCATTTCCTTGGGTAGGGATCGAACCCACAATTTTACTTTTTTTTAGAAAAAGATTAACAAAAAAATGTATTACAAAAATTATGAAGTACGTTAATATAATTTAATTAATTGGTTGAACAATATCAGTGAGAGTCCGCTATAGTTTGAGAAAAAATGCTTCTTTATGTTCGGAAGATGTTAGTTCGTTATCCTACTTATTGAAAGCCTATTATTTTATTGCGAGACGTTCATAACTTTTTCTACGTTTTAAGTCTTAATAAAAAAAACCCGCTTCACGCTGTATCCGCACACAGCAGGGTATGCAGAGGAACCTAGTGTTAAGACACTCCGTTCCCCATTTTCTGCCGAATCCTAGAAGCATAGCGTGTTGAGTGGCAGAACTCAACACCGCGCTTTGCCTCGATACCAGAGCGAAGAAATGGAAACATAAACGTAAATAAATATTTCACTTTCCCGAGTAGGAATTGAACCCACAACCGTCGCGTTACACTCTTGTGCCGCTGCGCTACGACGTTTTAATCGTTCTTCTATTTAATTTCGTAGAATTAAAAAATTGCATAATTTACTGCTACTGCAGTCTTTTCTTAAGAAAAATATAAGAAAATTAAGCTATAAAAAATAAGCGAGATATATTATTATTATGTATTATTTAATTCAGTATAGAGGATACACTAATTAAATACATACAACGATGTATACATATAATCAAACTGTAACTGATAGCTGTCTGTACATGGAAGATATACGAGAAAATCTATTATTGTGGACATGTACAAGTATAATAGAGCCCAAAACAATAACGTAACATTAAGTATTTAGTTGTTTTATTTAAATCGGTTCGCAAATAAAAAAGTTATATCGATATAGCTTTAGTATTTTATTCGACAAAATTTCTACAAAATAATTGTTTTATAGAATTGGCTGAAACTTTAGTTTGCAATCTCTGGATAATATATTTCGAATTATAATGTTATAAAACTATAAAAGTAATTTAGATTATTAAACAAATTGTCTAATTCTAGAGGGCGAAGACACGAGCGGGTCGCTGATTATTAATTTTATGCATATTGTATCCCGTATAATATAGAGCCGCCCGCGCTTTACTTCGACACCAGAGCGAAGAAATGGAAATTTTAAATTTCCTCGAGTGGGAATCGAGCCCACAACATGTCGCGCGACACGCTTGTACACGTCAGCCACGATTGGTCTCATAAATAAAAACTTCTCTCATTAATTATTTAAAAACGTTCTTTCAGTATAAAAAAAATAATATATTTTTCTTCCCAAAAGAAACCATAAAACGTTTATTCAACTGAACGTGCTCTCCGTAGTTATTTTCTAGAACTATTCTAAAAAAACTTAAATACATACATAGTTCGCATTGAAATTTTCAAAAACGTCAACAAATTGATTTTATCTAGAGCTATTGAGAAAGCAGCAGCAAAAGTTTAAAAAATAAATAAAATAGAAATATTAATTATATAATATATAAAGTATGAATCAATAATTATATTGCGTGTAGCAACAGATCCGTAATATCGGCCATTATTAGCTTACGTGGATTCCGTGGCTATTATCAATTTTGTAGGGTTTCTTGCATATGATGGTTATTCGCTTTGTGGTAAGGCGTAGATTGTTAACACCGCAACAACGTAGACGTATGCTATTGGAGTTATTTATACATGCATCATTAATATATAAAGTTATAATGCATTCTTTTTTTTCAGCTGGTATCCCTAGCTATATCTAGGTAGGCTGTTCTTCATTTTCCGCTGTTCTCAATGCCGCGCTTTGTATAAATAATATCGCTGAAATGTATATAGGCACATGTCATTTAAAATAGTGAACCAATTTGGATTACAATTAACTGATGATGAACTGTACTGATGAACTACAACCTTGAAATTGGTACGGAACCGTACGAAAATTGGTATGGGGGATTTCGACCACACTTGTCCTGGTTTTTCATATAAATTATATTAATGTCTGTCGGGTGGGTCTGGGAATGAACTTGGATAAGACTAAGGTCATGTTCAATTAATTCGCAGATCCAAGGCCAGTTATCGTCGATAATGTTAGCATCGAAGTTGTCCAGGAATACATCTACCTAGGTCAGACTATACAACTTAGTAGGAACAACTTCGACAAAGAGGCTGACTGAAGAATACGATTGGGCTGGGCAGCGTACGGAAAACTTCGTCAAATCTTCGACTCGCCACTACCTCAATGCCTGAAATCTTGGGCATTCGACCAGTGCGTTCTTCCGGTCATGACGTATGGGGCGGAGACATGGATTCTAACGAAAGGCCTCGTCCACAAATTCCAAGTCGCTCAGCGCGCCATGGAGCGGGCTATGCTCGTTGTATCTCTTAAGGATAAAATCCGAAACGAGGAAATCCGTAGGAGAACCAAGGTTACCGATATAGCCCAAAGAATTGGTAAGCTGAAGTGGCAATGGGCGGGGCATATCTCTCGTAGAGCCGACGGCCGCTGGGGCAGACGTCTCGTAGAATGGAGACCCCGTACAAAACGAGCGATGGGACGACCCCCTGCCAGATGGGCCGACGACATAAAGAGGTTGGCGGGAAGCGGATGGGTCCGAAAAGCTGTGGATCGAGTGTGGTGGCGAGAATTGGGGAAGGCCTATGTCCAACAGTGGACAAAAGATGGCTGTTGAAGATGATGATGATGATGATATTAAAACTAATACATAATAATTATGCTTTTAAAACTTCGATTACTTAAATATTTTATGTAGTGTAGGTTTTATGTTTTCAATATTATTGAAAGCAGTAATTAAATTGTGTTATACTATCTAATAAAAGTAATTACAGCTGGAATTCAGTTCTAGGATATTTCATATGCACTTCGCCATGCATGGAAAAAATGTATGTAAAGACTATTATTAGAGTACTCATAAAAGCGAATCTAGATTTACACCTGATAATTACAAAAAAAACACAATTTTTAAAAACTGAACTTAGATTACTCTTTTTTTAAGATACTGGAAACATTAGTTTTAGCTTAGCTTTTTTAAAGTACTGGGAGTTACCTACACTCAGCTTATAAAATTGTTTGAACAGATGAAAATCTGGATTAATTTTTATGTGTTTTCTAATAATAGTTATCTATATTTTAAATATATATAGTTTCTATTACATACCAACATAACTATATTATAGGAAATTACTCTCGTCTAATATCTCGTTTCTATAAGAAAATTAAATTAAAAACAAATAAAAATACAATGTTTTTAAAAGGTATGCCAAACAATTCACCATTTAAAAGTTTATTTACTAATATTTATTTTATGAAGCGATTGTAACAACAATACAAACACTGTGATTGCATTAATAAAATATTGATCGACCACTCACTCGGTGTCGTAGCCGGCGGTAGTTCGACGTGTATTGTACATACAAATTACTTATATAACTACTTTTGAATGAAAATAGAAAAAATTTGATATATTTATGAAAATATTATTTAAGCCGTATTAATTTTATAATATTATAATTTATATATTTATAATATTTTATAATCAATTGTTGAGTTATTTACTAGTGTTTCACAATTGATACACGCTGTTATTTTTTGTTAAAATAATAATAAAATAAATTTATACATTAAATCCATCTCTATGTTATGATGATTTTTATTTTCTAATTATCTGCAATTCGTATATAAAAAGTGCTAAGCAAGAAGTGCATATCATCATTTGTTCGCACCTGGCGATCAATCTTGTGCATTTGACACAATTTTGGCAGTATTTCATATTTAAGTTAAAATATTTTTTTAAAATGCATACAATGTGAGAATAATAAAACAAGAGGCCAGATGTTTCTTCAAAAAGACAAATATAAAAAAAATATATTAATGATGCTCAAAATTTATGCTATTATTTATCTGAAAATGTACCAGAATATTACATATACGATTGTCTGACGATCACAATTTGAGGGTAAATAATTAATTTAATATAAATTTATTATAATATTTGCAATTTACAATTAATGTAACAAGTTCGCCCGCTTGAATAACGATGACTTAATAAAGCTCAATTGTGCTTGTGTTTATAATATGTGTTTGCAATGCAATTATAGTGACTTTTTACTCCAAAAATAATCAATATTAATATAAATAATCATTATTTTTTCACATTTATTGAATATAGCCTACAGTTTTTCTAGGCACATGGACCATCCAACACAAAAATATTTTTTTACTTTTAGGATTAGCGTGTTATACGAAGTAAACTGTAACTGTGTATCTGTAACTTCACATTTTAAAACAATAATTAAATGGTGATAAATTTAAACAAGAAATAAATTGTTTTGTAAATAAAAGATCTTTTAAAATTTCAATATACAGGCATTTATCTCGATTTGGCAAACTAAATAGTGTAGTTGAAAACTTTCCGACTTTTGGCTGAACAAACGTCTGAGAATTAAAGAAAAAGGAGCAAACTATCGCAGCTTGCCTTTTAGAGCCTGCCAACTTGGCTGTATACACTAAACTGAAAGTAATATGACCTTAAATTGTTTCATGACATTGTCAAAGTTATTAAAACCAACGTGGATCAGTTTCACTATACGGTCTTATGTACATATGCTTGTGAGTTCGATCTTGACTCAGTGAAATATATATTTTTTATTTTTTTGTACATATAGTTCAATTTTCATTTTAAAACTTGAATAAAAAAAATATTAATCGAACACGAAAATAAATATACACACACATTTTAAGTATAACTGACTTTGATTTATGGGCATGAATGGAATTCAGATTTTTTAAAATAAAAAAAACTCGCAAATTTATCAAAACACATACTTAAATAGAATTAAAATTATTTTTGAACACATTTATATAGAGTTAAGGCCCCAAAACGTTAAAAAAATCCAATATTTATTTATAATTTAGTATACCTATGATTAATAACAGAAACGTTTTACTTTAAAAATTATGAAAGCAGCTTTATTCTTATAATAGCAAATATTCACGATGTATTTACCACAACAAACAGCACTTTATGGATATATATCGATCCAAATACATTAAATTCAATTAATTTTAAAATACAATTTTTCTATGAGCACGTTAAACACTATTATCACTTGTATAATAGAGTAAGGCTAGAGCAACTGCATGTCGCTCGCCACGCGAACACAAACAGACTGAGCAGTGCCCGCTTAGCCTCCCCAGTCCCCACCAAGCCAATGGGGGGCATCGTAAATTATATTCTTGTGGGTGTTTAAGAATAACCTATTAATATTTCATTCTTTCAGTATTATGACGTATTATCGGTTTTAAACTTACTTATTTGCAAGGCGATTTTATTATATTACTGAGCTGATTTTATTATTTTTAAACTGTTATTTACAATTAAATTGCTGCTATGTTGATTTTTTATATTTTTAATATATTTTGTATAACGTAATCGATTTTTAAACTAAAACAAAAACAGAGGGCTTTAATTTTAGAGTTCAAATGCGTCACTATGATGTTAACTTCTAATATATTAATAACATAAATTTTTAAGTTTTCATTCTATTAATTTAATAATTTTAAATAGATACGTTGTTTATAATTTAAATATAGTTACTTTCTGAATCCAGCATTTTCGACATTTTACAATAATCCGTAGCATTTATCAAGCAATTGAAATAATATTTAAAACAATTAGTATTTCATCAAATTAAGGCCGATATCGATATGACAGTGTTCGAGTAATAATGTTTTTTTAAAATTAAAATTCCTAAGTATAATTTAAAAACTTATTCAGATTCTTTATGCATCCTAATCCATAGTAGCTATCCAACTGAAAAAATCTATTTTACACGTTTCAAGTGACTCTCCCAGACCAAAGTAATTTAATAAGATGGGGTAAAGCAGAGCATAGTCCAGCTATATATTTTCAGAGAAAGTAGGGACAGCTGAACACTTGTTGGTGTTAAAGTTACTTCTAGATAGCGATTAAAAAAAATTGTCCAAAATCTTACTCAATTATAAAATCATGATGGACAGATATGAAAAGCAATTCAGAATACCCGAGGATGTTATTACTTCGTCAAACACACCGGACATTTTGCTTTGCTTTAGAAACATGAAACGTGTAAATCTGGTAGAACTTACAGTTCCATGCATAGATTCGAAATGGAAATTTAACCAATTTAATGAATCAAATCTTTGTCAGTTCAATCAATTATATTTCATAAATTTCTATATATTAAATGTCTTTCATAATTCACAACATTATTTTATATATCTATTTCGTTGAAATAAACATTAAATAAAATATTTATAGCAAGTTCTACCGGTAGTCGGCTGATATTATATATACCCTTTGTGTAAAACACAAGTTATTTATTCTTAACTCTACCAAACTATAATAAATAACCTATTCGTATAAGTGCATTTTTCGTTTGATTTTGTTTTTGTGTAATCGTTTTCATGTTTATCTTATAATGCACTAGGCGAATAATATAAAAAATATATTAGGAAAAAATTGGGGAATAACAAATAAGCTACTCAATTTTAGAGTCAATTTTGTTGAAAAAGTTTTACTATTAAACTTTCAGTGACGATATATTATACGTATATCTATATAGGTTACAAAAGACTGCCCTAAGGTTCCTCGCATTGGCTAGCAGCCAACTTAGCCAAGAGTTTGGTCGAGAAAAATACGGCCACATCGGAAAGAAGTACGTAATGTACGGATAGTTTTATGGGAAAGCACCCTGAAGGGGAGGTCATAGTGTAGTTGCGCAATTGAATATATAGGTTAAATGTTTGTAACAAATGCGTCACTGCGTGTCCTTGTATCTTTGGCAGGAGCGTTCATATCGAGAAGAATACTTTGAGATACGATTTCTCAAAATATATGGGCTTGTTTTTCATAGACACAAATATTATGTTCAAGATAATTTCAATTTGCAATGGTTTTTTTATAATCGTTATTTACATATTTATATTTCTAGCTAATTGATAGGATTTATTTTTATTTAGAATTCGTTTGTACGTATCATTTTATTATGATAAGTTGGAAAAAAAAACAAATAGTTAAATAGTTTATGAAAAAATATTCTATACTCCCTATTTATTTTCAGAATTTCCAAAAAGTCATTGACAATTGAATAATTTCTTACCTAATTCACATTTAACTGTCAATTAAACAATTGAGATGAAAGTAAATCTTTGAGGATAACAAAGGATTAAGGTAGATATTTCAATATCCTTTACATCCTTTCTTACCTTCTAATGAGGATCTTTCTGAAGAAGCCGGTAGTTGGGAGCACTGAAAGTGGGACAAGGTCACCACTTCATCTGATGATACTGATACTTCACATTTTCGATATAAATCGAGCTTATTAGTTTATGCCGTCACAGCGTAGTGGGTATAGTTTGTTAGTTATACGTAGACTTAGAAGAAGAATAGGTATATATATTTTCACATGTCCAGTCAAGTAAGGTAGAAAGGTCTTCAACTGTAGATCTATTTCCTATCTTACTAAATGAGATTTGTATGAAAGATACTAATATTAATGGTAATATTAAGCATTAGCTTCACTCTTTGGTACCCTGCACTTGGGAAACTGATTTTAAGATACTCCGTTCCCATTAAGATACGTAAGTTCCCCACTTTTTTGATTTTATTTCCATTTTGAAATACATACTTCATAGATACTTATTTATCCTAATAAGGGCGACTTAAATCGGCCAACAACAAATGTTATTGAAAGACAAATTGATATGGACTTAGGTCTAGGCAACATGTTGAAGTGTTCAAGTAACGTGCTCTGAATACTATATGAGATGACTCCGCGGCTTTTATTCCTGTCCTAGTTAATTTAAAAATGTCAAAAAACAGAAGAGAGTTAAAGAAAAATAACCATTCATGGAAAATTGTAACTAATAAAATGAATATTGGTTAGGTCTATAGATACCAATATACAGTATAATCTTTATGTTATTTATTAATCTACTTAAAACGATTTTAGATAAAGAAAAAGGTATGAAGACTGTTTTACGAAATATAGGCTGTGGAATCTTGAAAGAAATTTTAGTCGGTCACATAGTTGACGAGACTACTTCATTTTAACTTCGCAAACTGAAAACTTATGGCTTTAGTGTAAATTAGTTTACACTGAAATCTAAAGAATCTCATTATCTGAGAATATTACATAAAAACCTCCAACTCAACAGATTATAAATCTAATAACTTACCCACATTTTTGTCTACTACAACATAAATAAAAGTGAGTCTATTAAAATGAGTTTAAGAAAAATAATAACAATAAAGTAATATACAGTTCGCGAGGATTAAGATTTGTGTGAGTGCTCATTAGAAGTAGAACCAGAAAAAAGTTGATAATTAAGTTTTTTTTAATCTTCACACTGCAGCAGCAGAGTAGGCAGAGGGAACCTTCTGTTCGATACACTCTGTTCCCCACTTCCTGCCGAATTCTGGTGGCAGAATTCAACGCCGCACTTTTTGCGTCACGCCAGAGCGAAGAAATGGAAATTTATTATCGTTTAGAAATCAATTTTAAAAATATTTAAATTCTTCTATACTACACATTGCAGCCTCATAATTGTCACTCAGGTCGCTTGTGGTAATAACGTGAATCGTTCCGTTATATCATCAAGAACAGCCTTGTGTTCACAATTTTTTTCCGTTTTTTGTACTGAGTTGTCACACCACCATATATTTTACCATTCTTGTACAGTGACAGTGCCAACTTTATCTTTCATTTTTAATAAATCAAACACAAATTTAAAATACTAGCGGCCCTCCCGCGGTTTCGCCTGCGTGAACTACATTATTATTAATTTCTGTCTCCATGAGTACCTACGTCCTATAGGTGACGTCCATGCTAAATTTGAGATGCTAGCATTTGTAGGGACGAAGTTTCATATAAACTTTCAACCCCAAAAACAACCCCTTAGAAGTCGAATACCGCCTTAGCGAACGCTTACGTCCTATAAATAACTCCTATGTAAAATTTGAGATTCCTAGCACATGTAGTTTCTGACATTTTGTGATGAGTGAGTGACCTTTCGATTTTATATACATAGATTAAGAATTAAAGATTAGACGCTGCTATCAGTACAAGAGGCCGGTTGTCAAAATGCAGTATAAACAGATTGAGGCCGCACAAGAGATGAGAGATGCTCCTCGAACCAACCAACGTCACTCCTACACTATATATGAACACTCACACAAATTCAAAGCTCAGCTTAGACCTCGCAAACTGTCATTTTATTTGTTGATTTAAATTATATATTTGCTATATTAAACAACATGTTATTATAACTCAGTATATTAAGATATTGTAGAAACTATGCTCACTATAAAAAAAGTGTACTAAATATTAATTATTCCCAAATATAAGTATAATAATACAAGCTAATGAAAGTCCTCCTTGAGCCCTTGCAAAGTTATTTTATTCAAATGATAGCTTATTTTTAACCGACTTCTGTAAGAAAAGGAGGTTATCAATTCGACTGTATTTTTTTAATATAAAATATATTATTAAAGCAGAAGTTTTAAATATCAGCAAGATATATTTATCAACATTAATATATAATACAGATTTATTATAAACCAACGATATCAAGTTTTTAATTAAAAACAAAGTTATGCGACACGAGACGTATATTCCCTGACATTCATTAAGAGATGAAACCGTGATTGCAAGTAAAATCGCACATTGATTTTATTCACGCTTTCCAAATCCCCTAGTACCTTGGAAATGGTTCTTTGGAGTATTGAACGAACTTCTAATTATAATATGTAATTTAATTAATTTTAGTGCATTAGATCCAATTACTCATTTATTAATTTAATAGTACTTTATTAATTTAATTTGAGCCAAGAAAGTATTTACACATACAAAATAAAGAAACTAAAATTGGTGAACTTATCTTTTTGTATTTTTTTTAACTACTGACTCTTTGATATTTGTAATTAGAAAAATACTAGGGACCTCAATTTCGACTCGCTGCGCTCGCAAAATCTCGGCAGTGTTCACATGTTGATCGAAGCGAGAAATGAATATTTGAATTTTTAGATTTTTTTTCGCCTAAAACCATCTACGTGGTCATATCTATCTATATGTTTGCAAATTTTCATCTCAATCGGTCAAGCGCTTCGCTCAAAAAATTAAAAGTATTATAAAATAAATATTTTTTTAAGCCATGAACTAATAGATTTTAATAGTACTTTGGACATACAAACATTTAAAGTAGGTAATTGTTTCTCATTTGAAATAGATAAACGTTAATTTTATATTAGCGTACCTAAATGTTGAGCTTTGGTTGTAGAAGTTAATTATTAACTTTGTTTATCACTTACATACTAGGATATATAGAGAAAACATAAAGGGAACATAAACACACTTACAATTTCACCTACATTATATGAAATCTTATTACATATTTCATAACAGTAATTTTTATTATGACTTTCTAAATTTTTTATTCCAGAATTTCGGTATATGAAATGGGGTTTAATTAAAAAAAAGGGGAAAGACTACAAATGCAGGTGCAACACTTCGCTGACGTTGGTAAGTATCATTTAAAATTCATGTTGAAACGAATATCAAAATAAAAAGATATAATTACTGACCTACTAAGGTACTAGACGCTTTCCAGTGCATTGATAACACGATAACAAGTTAGTAAGTCTGGTTGGTAATAATAATATAGCTAACTAAAAATTTTATAAATAAATTAACATTTGTTAAGGAAATACAGTACACAAATACTTATTAAATTCATTTTGAGTTAATTTATTTATTTTGGCTATTTCGAAATGAAAAATGGTCGTATCAATTCAAAAACCTTCGTGGTCTCGTGTACAACAACTTTGCTAAAAATCGTCACACGATGAATAGTTTACGATTGTATAAAGAAAATACAGACCAATATTCATTTGCACTATCTTTTGTTATTAATAATTCCAAATTAATCCAAATTAATTATATAATTTGATAGTTTTAATTATTCACATAGTATATGCGATAATTGTTTTTTGCTGGTTTAATTTACATATAAGAGTAAGGGACCCCATAAATAAACATGGCACATGGGCCTTCTGAGTTCGACCCCTACTCGAGGGAATGTATTATTTTCATTTCCTAGCTCTAACGAGACGGTTCAGGTCCGCCACTCAACCCACAATGCTTTTGAATTCTTTCCACCCACAATGTTATATGTCACAAAGAGGGTTAAGCTAAAAAATATATTTTAATTCCTACTACACCGTATACTTTCGACTGTTAATCTGAATAAGCTATTTGGATTTTTTATTCTTTTCAGTTTTTCCGCAGTCTACATTTTTTTATAATTAAACGGTTGATTTTTTTAAAAAGTGCTGAAATATTGACATGAAATTTATATAGGAACACCTCTCTATGGTATATAATATACTTTGTAATAAAAAAATAATTATCCATAATTAAGCACTTAACACACAGTAAGAATAAACGCAAGTTTGTACATAAGAAAAATATACGCATCGATTACTAATCGTCTTCAACTTTCTTCGTTGGTGAAAATTTCATAAGTTTTTTTATTTTTACAATAAGTTTGTTAAATTAAAAAAAGCAAGTTTAAAACAATATTTTGTATGTAATAAAATATGTACCATTTATAAATTGTACGATGCAATATGTAAAATTTAATATATGCGTTTACTATTATCCTTGTGATACGCTAGCAATTTTCTGGTCGCATTGCAGCTACTGTCACTGCAGCCCTACAAATAATATACAGATGTTTAAATTTTATTATTGAATTCAACAACTATAAAATATATTTTCCTTAAATCAAATAACTAAAATTGATTATATCATTAGAAAATATTAAGAATTCAATGACACTACGACGATTTAAAATTGAAATCCTTTTCATTTCAATTTGAAAAATCTAAGATACAGTTGACCTTTGTTTAATTGGAAAATAAATAGATTTTTTATTAAGATAATAAACTCATTTAACACCAATATTGTCACATTTATGTAAAGACTCCTAGTCTTATAATTATAGAAATTTAAACAAACAACTAACTAACTAACTCTTTTTTTCACGTGCTACGTCAATCGGGAAAAACTCTACGTCACGTTAAGGAGTTACTATATATGTTACTATATATGTTATAAAGATAAATTAATTGAGTAAAATGCTGATTAATACAATTTTTTTTTATTATTTTAAATATTATTTATTATTTATATTTTATTTATTCATCAGTTGGCGTGATTTTAAAAATTAGTGATGAAATATATTGATATATTGATGAGATACAATATTTCATCAGCATTAAAATGTGACATATTACCGGTAGGTAGATTCAAAGCCTAGATGCTTGTCAACACGTTAATGTAGTTAAAACGGTAGCGACGGGAGCCATTGTAAAAAGGCCAATCCGAGTGCGGAAATTCAATCGGTGCAGCCATTCGCCTATAAAACTTAGATTTTACTAATAGAGCTCCATTTAGGAGTAAACTTCAAATATGAACGGTCTGCAATTTACGTTATTACAAATGAAATGTACGGCTCCTAGAGAAGTTAAATACCTACTTCAAAATAAAAAATCAAATCGTGCTGTATGCCACACACAGCAAGGTAGGCAGAGGGAACCTAGTGTTAAGACACTCCGTTCCCCATATTCCAGAGGCATTGTGTGTTGAGTAGTGAAACTCAACGCCGTGCTTTGCGTCGAAATCAGACAAAAGAAATGAAAATTAAATTTAAATGAATATTTCATTTTCTAGAGTGGGGATCGAACCCATAAGCCCTATATCCCTATCCCTAGTCCCTATCCCTAGTCCCTATCCCTAGTCGCGTTTACAGTCACACACTTGCCCCTGTGCCACGACTGGCCTCAATACTGTTTAGAGAAAAAATTGATCTAATCTTGGTATCTTCTTCTATCTTCCCTAACTACTGAAGGTCAGTCAGCCGTCCAATCGCCAACGAGTATATCCAATGGATGTATTAATTATTTATTAATTTTAAACATTTTGTCCTCTATAACTTATTATCTGGACCTACTTACTATATCGACCAAACCAATAGTATAAAGTCTTTTAATGTTAGTGACTTTCTAAAGTAAACATGACGTTATTAAATCGCGAAGAGACATCTCGATATCTCTCTCTTTCGATATCAATGTTATGGAAATTTAGATATATAAACATTTATTTAAGATGACATTTTTGGTAACGTTTAATATTTTTGTTGATACATTTTAAAAAAAAAATATTATATATTACCTATAATATGTTATTTAGGTGTTTTAATCTTTTATGTTTCTACTACTTTCGTTATTTTTACATGCAACGGATCAGTTTAAAAAAAAATAGGAATAAATGAAGTCCGTTACAGTTTAAAGCACCAAATTAACACACATTATAAATAAATATTAAATTAATTCATTAAATAAATGATTTTATATCATTTTATATAATAACGTAATTTTCATATATAATGATATTATAAATATATTTTTGAATGAGTAAATTAACTATTTTACAATACACTTTACATAAGAACATTAAGAAATGATGAACGTGTATGCTTTTAATGTAAATAATAACAATGATGAATCTGACACAAGCCTATGTGCCTTCCGTTCTACCCAGATAAAGAAAAAGAAATGTTTTCACTTTACTACATTTAGCTAACATACATTTTGTCTTCAATATTTTATTAGAAAATGCACTAAGAATCTACTCGTAAATTTTAATATATAATTCTATTTTATTGGGACATCCCTACGTTTTCAATATACGACCTGCGACTTACAAGGAGTCACAAATTTCATAGATTAAATAAAAATCTTAAAGAATACCATGTAGTGTTAGCACTATAACTAGTTTTTGAAAGGTGTTTAAAAACTTTACATGCTTGGTTTTAAATTCAATGAATCTACAATGAAAATCCAAGTACGTAAAGCTTCCCTATATCAAAGAGACATTATGTTTCTTTAAGAAAGCTGGAGTGGAAAGCTGAAGAGCTTGGATTCCTTTAGCTTTACACAATCCACGTACGCTGATTACAAAGAAATTTGCAATTTAAATATGTTACGTTGACGTTATTAGTTTATTTCTTTTAATAACAATTATAATAATTAATTTATTTATTTATTTTTCATACAAGTAAATATTCTGTTAATATTTAATGGCGCACAATTAACGAAATTTTCAGTTTCAAGATAATGGATTAGTTTAAGTCGAAACTATTTTATTTAATATTTCTTTGATGTTTTATACAAAAATATAAATATGTTGTATTTATTTGTAGTTTGTAAATTTTATTCAGAAAACTGATTGGTTGATTCTTTGGTTGTTTCTTTGGTTTTTGTAAGAGCTGAATTCCGAAACCTCTTGGAATATCGAGGTCCTCAATATTGACTTGTAATTAGATTCTCATTTCATGATTTGCAGATATGAGTTGTTTGTTGTACTTCTGTGCTTTCAAACAACAAATAATACTTGTAGAGCGATCTCTATCAGGGACCTGGCTAGCGTGTACGTATATCATTCGATGTCTTTCAACATGTAAATTATGTTTTTTTTTTTTATGAAAGTAGTAGTATTGTTAAATATAAGTTATGTTTGTATTTTTTTTGTTTTTTCTTTTTTAATTAATTAAAAGTTTCAAATATAATATTTATGAATATCAGATATAGATGACAAGAGAATCTATTTTTTATGTAGCGTATTTAAAGTTATTAATCGGAATTTCTACAAAAATATTGTTTCAAACGATACAAACACTAAATTCATATAACAAATTCGTGAAAACCCGTTTATAAAATGTAGACAGTATTGCATGTGTAGCATATCGTACTTTAGCGGAAGTTTCTCAGCGAGATTGAGCTGCAATATATTCTTTGAAAACCGTAGCGTCCCCTCCCCCCCGCAATAAGCTGCAAATGACAGTTATAATATTTAAGAAATCCTTTTGGAGCTCATCATACTGATATTTGGTAAAATCGCATTGCAGAAACAATGGTAAGTGAGCGATAGAATAAGACAGAGTTTCGTAACAATAAGAGAAGGGTGGGCGGCGGGAGGCGTCTACTACGAGGACTACAAGAGCCGGCTCCGGAGCGGGTCGTTCGAAACTCCTAAAGTGGCACTGAACTGGTGAACCTGTCCCGGGGACCACCACGGCGCCAAACACGCGGTCAACCGCGTCGGCGGCGGCGGGGTCGGCGTGGCGGGCAAGCGGCCGCGGCACCTCCACGCTACTGCGGCACGCGCCACGCCGCGCCGGCCCGCGCCCGCGCCCGCAGCGACGCATCNCGCCCGCCCGCCCGCGCAGCCCGCACGCACGCCGCATTCTTGCCTTTCACCCGCGCGCCCTTAACAATCCACACAAAGAGCCCACCAGCTACGACTCGACGTGCGACCCTCGAGCCGACCTGCAGGCTGCACCACCGGAACAACATATATCAACAGATTTATATGTTTTATTGGTAGTTTACTTATAATATGTATACGAAATTGGGGTCTAATTATTTAATTAAAAATATAATTATAATAATTAATCACTCCTATTGCAAATAATGAAATCGATATAAGTATAATCAATTAGAGTTGAGAGAAGAGATAGAGACTTGTTAGAAATACTTTGACTTATTAGTATTTCCAATTTTGATCCATCTTGATGATATTCTGCTAACTTGCAAATACCCGCCTCGTTATCTGTTAGTAATTAATAGAATGTTGAATTTCAGATAATTAATTTTAATTTACATATTATACATTACATTAGATGAGTGCGTTTACCACAAATCATTTTGACGTATCTATTTATAAATATATATACGAGTAAGTATAATATTAGAAACCAGTCGTAGTGCAGGGGCACAAGTGTGTGACTGTAAGTGCGACTGGCTGTGGGTTCGATCCCCACTCGAGGAATTGAAATATGAAGTAGATTTTCTTATTTAGATGCATGCATACAAATATATACTAACCCGCCTAATTCTTAAAGGAACACGTGATTAATTATGAAATATTTTCCACGAAACTGTAAGTCTGGAAAAACACCATAAATACAAATTTTACCTCTTATTCATATCTTTCAAATGATTAAATTTCTATTTAGAGTGCATGTGCATATTTTGTACATTTCGCATTTAAATTTTTTATAATTATATCTATAGTACTAAATTTTAAATATCAAATGCTTAAGCCTAGCTAAATACTAAGCAATTTAGTTAGATTTTAGCTCAATGGTCGCAATAAGCGTGTAAATAAAAATTCAAATTGGTACCAGAGGTGAGGGTGAGGCTTTAGCACGGCAGATTTACGGTTATCTCCCTAGCGACCAAGCGGATGTTATCAAGCGCTAGAAATTCGTTGAGCTATAATAAAGTTGAACCATTTAGTAACAAAGTCTTTTTAAATTTTCTTAAATCGTCCTAAAAAGAACATATTTTAATTAAACTTTGGACTTCCCTTAAACAAATATACTGTGAAATGGGCTGGATAGAAACACTTTTAGACTTTATGATTTTTACAATGTATCCGACTTTAACTTCAATATAAAACAATGTATTATATTGAAATATTACTTAACCCATTTAGAACCATTATCTAGATATCAGTAAATAAAAGGTTATTTAGGTAATAATTGACAGATAACGATGTAAGAAAATAAAAAACGTAAAAAATTGTCTACTCATAATAATTTCCACAGTCGCCCAATCATTAAATGATAAGATGATGAAGGTATATAATAGACCGAGATCCTGGGACCCCCAGACCTACCTTATTTTAGCAAAGCATTTTAAGACTATATGCATACTCTCTAACTTGAATGTTGAAAGGGGACCTTTCGGAGATAGCGCCGACTTAACTTACTACGACTTAAGGTATACGTCCAGCTACGTTAAAGTAGAAACGCTGGTTTTTAAATATGTTTATGAGAATGATGTAAAAAATGTATATTTAGAAGACACTTTACGTAAGCCTTTACTTTTAAATATATTTAGCTTTAATTTTAAATATATTTAGCGGACTTTATACTTACCACTCCAATCCCAATTCATGACCCTTCATAACCACCCAGACCAGGTCGATGATTTAATCATCTTCCCAGACAGAGATATACCGTTATTTTGTCCTACCTCTGAAAGGTCCCTACTTTTTAAGCAGAGACCGTAGCGTTTGGCGCTCCGTTCTCTCTGACTACCCCGCTAAGGATAAAACTTGAAGTTAGGTTAAGTTAAGGTTAACTCCAATAGACACAGGTTCTAATCCTGCTACGACTAAACTTTTAAGCGTCACTTTTCATAAAGATTAATGACTTGTCGAAAGCTCATTTTCAAATTTAATAAATTGTTATGAGACAATACTTGTTCACCAATATGAGTGTAACATTAATATGGTCCTCGTCCAATTTAGAATTTTAATTTAGGTAAAATGTGAAGTAAAAACACCAAACAACCATTGAAAGAAAAGAATTAAAATCTTTTTTAAGCTTCCAACCGAAAAGCCTCTCCTACTGCACGTAATTAAAAATAGGGCTTAGTGACTGTTAGGGCGAATAGCACTAAATGATGTTGCTTTTACATCATACTTTCTGCATTTTTTTTCAAGTATTGCAAACAGGTTAACAAGTTACAATAATATTTTATATATTATAAATTAGTCATAAGCGGCACAACGGTGTGACGGTAACGCGACGGTTTTGGGTTCGAAAAGTCTCAAATTATATTAATAATATTTTATTTATTATCTATTGAAATAATTACTAAGAACACAAAATAAATAATAATGATCACATTGACTCTAAGTAAACATGATAATCAGTGTTTTTTTTTTCATTTTCACTACAATATCAACCAGAAATTAGTTCAGCCAAAATAAAATTCACAGACCAGACGTCGGAATTGAATTGGGCCCATTAAGCCATTTTCACGTTCGTGATGACATTGAAACAGAAATAACCCTAAGACAAAAATTATAAAAATAAAATCATCAGAGCTGGATACTTTAAATATTAATAAAACGATATACGTAATGCGTGTCAGCTATAATATACACGCTCGCGTAATAGTAACGTCCCATTTATTTATATATACAAATATATAATAAGGAAAAAAGTTTTCTGTACGTCTTTCGCTCCTCCCTGTGTGGAATAAACGAAGAGATTGAAATTGTTTTAAAGGGGTGCCGCACACAGCCGGGCAGTCGGAACCTAGTGTTAAGACACTCCGCTCCCCATTGATGAATAACTTAATCATTAAAATTATTTTAAATATATATTTTTTTGTAAAATAGAAGGATTAAAAGTCGTGAAATATTCTCCAACTTATTTAATTTTCCAAAGAAACCTTGTAATATTTAGATGAATCCCAATTTCTATTTTGCAAAAAAATATGAACTGTACATTAAAAAATTTTAGCAATATTCTTTTGGAACTTGAGGAACCTTAGAAGCTTTATTGCAGAGCATGCAATTCGGTAAATTCTTATTTCCAATATCCATAATTAATTTCTTGCCAAATTTCTTACTCATACCTCCAATATATTAATAAAAAATATCGTAATTTAAATAAAAAATATTTTTTATTTAGTATTTTTTAAAAAAATCATAACAATGTTTTACTTTTACTAAATATATGTCAAATTCAGCGTAGATTGCAGCCAAATTAAACTGAAATCCCGGCTTCTAGATTGAATAGCGCATGTGAATTGGCACAGACATAGCGATGTCTAACTGACAGACCAACTGGAATCATTTCGATTTGGACCTGTAAATAATTTACTAATAAATTTTATATCTTTATATCATCACAATATTATCATTAAATTATTACACTATTTTAATGACTGTTATTGGCTAAAGATTGTAATTTTTTTTAAATTTAAATAATTACGTTGCTAATATTATAAATGTGAAAGTAACACTGTCTGTCTGTTTGTTACGTACACTCTTTCGTTTCACCTCTCCTTTTCCAGTTCTAACAGAAAGAAATAAAAGTGGTATACGGTCTTACGGTATATGGTCTTCTGATAATACTAATGCTGAATGTAAATAAATGCAAATATTATATAATATTAGATAACGAAAACAATTCTGATTATTAATTAAATAATCGTGTAGTTCAAGTGGGCGAAGTCTAGGTTGCTGGCTAAGTTCAGTATATAGTACAGAATATTATTAATAACAAAATTTGAAAAAAAAACAATTTTTAATTAACATTAAAAATTAAATAAAATCATAGATGTGAAAAAATAATAATCTAATAAGAACACAATTCAAAAACACATTATGTCAAAACACCGCTATCAAAATTTAGAACGCGTGGTCGTAAATTAAGACGTACCATGATTTTACCACACTGAAACGTTTTGCTCTCGTTTATATCATTTTGATGAGGTATATTTTTATTACATTACGGTATCTAGGATAGGTACATACAATCCATCCATACCTATATTATAAATTCGAAAGTAACTCTGTCTGTCGGTCTTTTTGTCTTTTACGAAATCAGGGCCACACCGCTAAATTAATTGTGATAAAATACTCATATAGAGATACTTGAGGGTCTCGGGATGAACATAAGATACTTTTTTTCTCATATTTGCAATACTTTCGATATATACCAATAAATTAAAATACTTATTAACTTGAAATGCAATTTATTCGCTATGCGACTGTTGCTAAACAACGATTTGCAAAGTTTATTGTTAGAAAACGTCACCAAAAATGAGCTTGCTTAGGGCATCTCTCTATTGAAAACTGAAAATAATTTCATAAATATATTTAATAAATATTCAAGCGGGAGTAGCCGCTTTCGGGTCCACTAGTATAAATATAAAAGTATGATATATCAATATATTTTTAGTTACTGTAAATTTTACATAAATCACTAGAGGAGCGAGTGGTTGTTATATAAATTTACCTACATATATAATTTTCATGATTTATATACCTCTACTGGCAGCTGTGTACAACTGAAAAAAATATCGTAAGTGATTATTTTAATACGTCAATTACTTATTAATTAAATTGATAATCGCGGACGAGTTGTTTGTAATTAAAATACACAAAAAAAATTGAACTCTGTTTAAATAATCCTTTTATTTTGATAAAAATATTATTACTGAATACAATTAACATTTACTAAATATAAGGCATGATAGAAAGTTACTATAAAAATTCGGACCGTTCGTGATATATCTACATTCTGGATGCTTAAGAAAGTAAACATAATTTACATTGACTTAAGTTACCAACAGTAGATGCTTTGATTAAATAAATACGAAATATGTTTTTAACTTCTTTACGTAGCTTCACATTGGTCCAGGAATATTTTTAAGAAAAAATATAGCTCTAGATATAGATAGATTGTACGGGTACTTTGTGTAGCGTCTTCCATAGAACACGTTCATCCCCTAAAGATGGAATATTTCTAATTAAGATGAGAAGTCGATGTCAAATGTAGCATACGCACCCACATACTCTCTCAGCCTTACTCGTTTTGTATCTACAAACATAGGCGCCTCAGCGTAATCCTACCTCGCAACCATGATCTCTTACTTTTTTCATATATTATACATTATTAAGGTAAATATATAATTTCCTTCTTCTCCTTAAAATCCTTAATTATTAAGGTAAAAATAGAATAATAATTTATTATTTTCACTTAACAAAATGAGTGTTAAAATGATACTTCAAAGGTGTAAAAGATATCAGAACACGTATATCATCGTAGTAACACATATAGAATACCTTGATCTTTTTGATGTAGAAACGACGTCATTCGAGGCTGGCAGGTTGACAGATTCATGAAATCTCCATGAGTTTCAACAAGTTTTAGTCTACTAGGTTATAGCAGGTAACTAAAATATATATATATTTTTTTTATTTATTCTTAAAACTACAATGAACATTTTGGCTCTTAAGATGAGATTGACTGTTTGCTGGGTGACGTAGTGTAGATAATAGCCACAAAATTTCTTTTTTTAATAAGCCAAGGTCAGAGCACTTCTAGCTCGGCGTCCCAAAGCCCGGTGACGCTGTAGAGGCCCATATGGCCAACTGCATATTGCTCATTCGAAAAAACGAAAAACGTTTTTTTAATAAGTAATAGTAAAAATATGTAACCGTTTTTAGATCTGAAACAACCATTATCTTTTTTTCAATTTCTAATAGTAGTATAATTGCATCCTTTCACAACCAAAATTTCCTTATGATTATTGAATGTTCTGTGGAACTGGTTTAATTAGACTGAGCTACTTTAAGGATAAAGAACATTATATATATTTTATCTGAGACATTTGTTTTTCAATTTCTATCTTTTAGAAGTTGCGTAAATTTTTATATTTGCCTTAATTTATCGTCCTTTTTGACCACCGACATAAAATATATGTTTGACCTGCCTGTATATGAGTTGTGTATGTATGTGTATCTTTATGTCTATGTATGGCAAACGGATGTATTGAATTTTGTTGGATAGGTGACTTAATCGAGGATGTTTTTACCCATAATTCGAGAAAATACGTTCAGTGTTTTGAAGATTATCAGCCTTTTTTTTTGGATGTTTTATTGATGATTTACTTTTTAAATACAGACAGATAAATAATGCAAAGCCAGAACTACTCTTGTTATTATCTAAGTAAAAGATTGTAAATTTACTTGTAAATTAATTGAGATTTTGTTTTACATTATTGAAATTTAATTTTGATGAACTGTATCTAATTTGACATGAAGATATAAAAATGGATGTGCAAAAATGTATAAAAATTTATATAAAAATTGTTGAAATTTTACCTATATTTTTACGGGTGCTGTTAGTTTGTAAATTTTAAATTTGATAAATAAATTATACTATTCATTTAAAAACTTGCGCAGGCTAAGATTATTTTCGTGGCTCTCTAAATCAAAGTCAAAGTCTAAGTCAAAATATTTTTATTCCATAAAAATGCTTAACATTTACTGGGATATGTTAAAAAAGTAAAAAACAATGAAAAAGAAAATAATCAAAAAAAAAATGTGCAATTTTGACTTGAAAAAAGCCCGTTCAAAGAGTTGAGCTCATGAGAAGATCCAGGCTAAGAAACTCATGGCCACTCTTTTTAACTGCCAATATTTGTTACAAATTACAATACTCGTAAACAATTTTAACTTAGAAATAGAGCAACTCATTTCCAAACATCTTTACCGCGAACATAATCTTTAACAGAATAATATGCTTTTTGGCAGAGCCTGTGCTTAACCACTTTTTTAAATTTGTTCAGTGATAAATTAACCACGTCGTTTGGAAGTTTGTTATAAAAGTGTATACTTTGACCTACGAATGAGTGAGACACTTTATGGAGCCTAGAGAAGGGCACAGCAAGCTTATTTTTATTTCTTAAATTATGTTGATGGAGGTCACTGTTTTTATTAAATTTATTAATATTTTTATGCACATATACTAAGTTGTCGTAAATATATTGGGAGTGTAGTGTGAGGATGTTAAAGTCTTTGAATTTATTCCTTAGTGACTCCCGTGGACCCATTTTATAGACTGCTCGGACAGCCCGTTTTTGGAGCACAAAAATGGTATCTATGTCAGCGGCACTGCCCCAAAGTAATAGGCCGTAAGACATAATGCTATGAAAATAGCTGAAGTATACTAAACGCACGGTGTCAACATCGGTCAGTTGACGAATCTTACGGACAATTAAATACATCATGGACAAGATAGAGACTGGCAGTGTAGGGCTACTATAAGCGCTTCAACGCAGGTCGACATATTTTAGAACGCTCTCTTCCATCCATCAGCCTTTCAACGTCCACTGCTGGACATAGGCCTCCCCTAATTCTCGCCACTCCGTCCGGTCGAGCGCCCTTTGAATCCAGCGGATTCTCCATGTCTTCTTAAGGTCGTCGGTCCACCTGCTTGGAGGGCGGCCTGAGCTTCTTTTCTTATATCTGGTAAATGTAGAGCAACATATCATTTTTTATTTCAATTTCGTTAGTTTCCGAATCTAGTGATAAGTAATTGCATTCTCTTCTTCTCATCCATTTTCGAGCTTTTACGCTTTAAATACAATCCACTATATTATAATGTCGATCATTATGTCACTTGTCATTTGCACCACGATGCAGGTATTATTCTGAAACTTGAGATGATTTCCCAATAATATTTTCAAATTTTGAATAATACCTGTTTTACGTTATAAGAATTCATTAAATGGTACCAAAGTTGAATTTTGACAACTATCTCCTCGTTAGAATGGAGGCACGGTATTGCGAACGGAAACGTCTTCCGGTACTGTCAGACGGCAATTAATTGTATGCTTTGTACAATTGGATTCCATTTGTAAGCTACTGGTATATAACCACAACTTGAATCTGTTTGAGGTTATTCGTTATTTTCCTTCTATACAATTTCTATTTTATATTAAATATTATTTTAATATTAACACTACACTATTATTCATATTATTTGATTCACTCTGTAGCCCGCTCGTAGCGGAGTAGGCAAAGCGAATTTGGGACCACAGATTCGCATTTTTTCGAGGAATTTTGGAGGCATTGCGTGCTGAATAGTGGAACTCAACGCCGTGCTTTGGTACAAGAGCAGAGCGAAGAAATGAATATTTTAAATATTTAATTTCCTCAAGTTCGCTCACTAATCTTGAAGAAAGAACATTCTGGGAACTAAATAAATGTACACTGTAACAAGCAGCAGCTGTTCCATTGCGCTTCGATGGCCATCATTTTCTTTTTGATTTTAACCCATGTCCCAGTAACATGTATCCATGACTTGAGACTTTCATCAGGGAATCAAAGGCAAAGTTGATTATATCTTCCCAAATTTGATTAAAAAAATTAAAAAAATAGTTTGTCTATCTCATTCGGACTAATAATAAAATGTTATGGTGTAAGTTTACTTATGAAAACGTTTTGTTAATAGACGTTTATGTAATAACAACCATCAGACTTCACTTGCCACTCAAATCCAAGATATCTCATATCATATGATACTTCATTGAGTTACATTTAACGCGACGCTTTGTCTTACCTGAGTGGGGATTTTTATTTAGCCTGACCCTTCTCTCCTTCTTGAGGTACTGCGTGTTGAGTGGCTAAACTCTACGCTTCTGTTTGCCTCGGCAACAGAGAGCAAAAATGAAATTAAAATATTTCATTTCCTCGAGCACAACCTTTTATGATATAATGTATAGATTTAAATTATTATTCGATATCGAAAACCCTTCAAAACTTTCTTAAATTAAATAAAATGACAATTAAAAAGAAAGGGTTTTACACACTATATTAAAGCCAAGAATTTCTTCATGCAAACATATTCATCTTAATCTTAGATATTGCTTCCCTAAGATCTTTAACCAATACAGTATATTTACAATCAAAAATATAGACCGGCGTTGAGTTCCGCCATTCTATAAGACAAAGTATCATTGCGGATTACTTTATCTAGGTTCGTAGAAGATTCTTTTACAAATTTTCAGCTCTGATCGATATTGAAAGCTTAATCTATATATTTATTTTTACAGCGACTGTACTAGATTTTACGACGAAAAATTGTCAATATTATTATATAGTATGCGGGGCCATATATTAATTAATATTTTTGTTAATTTTATTGTATTTGTGGAGCTAGCCTAATTTACGCGGTAGGCGTTGTTTGATATAGGCATTGTCAACTTCATCAGTTGTTATAATAGCAGCTATTATTAGATTATACAAAAAAATAAACAAGATAAGGTTTATATGTCATAGTAATATACTACTAAATTTTAATATTACAGACTTTTTGGTGCCGTTTTTATGTGCTTTGAATGCAGTAATTAGATTATTCAGTGCCAGAATTGCTTCATGTTGCCCTATTTGTTAACTTATAACTTAAAACGTATTTTTACATTGCTTATAAACGTATAAGCGTATTTATTCCTTTGTGTTTAACAGCTCCTAAATCATTAACGATATTAAATTTTTATTTAAGAATAATTTATATAATTATTTATTATTATTTAAAAAAAATATTTTTGAACAAATATCAATTTTTATTATAATAATACAAGACAACCTTTCAATTTTGTTCCTTCAAAATGTACTTCTTAAATACCTACTGTGAATTTCTAAAATACTTTTAGACTAAACATTTGCTATACATTTCGGTAACTATTTTTTTTGCCTGGCAGGCTCGTGATCGTATGGGTGGTGATTATTATTTTTATCTTTATAAATCTATAGACTGCGAGTTTTTAGGTCATTAAGTTTTATAAATACATACATACATACATATACCTATATGATTAAAAAATAATAATTTCCTTATTCCCTTGTTTTGGGTGTAATTTTGTTATGTAATAATTGTGAAAAAATTATAATGCTGAATTTAAAAATATGATCATTAACTAAATGCTTCTTTTTTATTCAGTAATTTTTCTTTGTGTTCATATCCTCTGCCAGCTTCCATATACAGTACATACAAGGTCGTCGTTTTGGCATCCTAGCTTTACACATAATATATAATACTGCATTCTTGATAAAATTAAAATATACCATATAACTTATAATAAACTGTTATACGTTATTAAATTTATTTAGGCCATTCGTGGCGCAGAACACAGTGGGACTGTAAACGCCACAGGTTTTTAGTCGGTTCGATTCCCACTCGAAGAAATGAAATAATTAATCATTTCTTCGCCCTGGTCTCGAGGCAAAGCGAGTGAGCGAGCAAGCAACACACTTTACGCAATACCTCCAGAATTCGGCGACAAATAGAGAACTGCTGGATGCAGCGTGACCCTAAAAAATATATTTAATAAATATTGTAAAATATATTTTAACAAAAGATATTTAGCTTGTTTTGATTTTATAAAAAAATATATTGGTAATGAGCGAGGTTTTACGTTAAAATTTTTAATTAAAATATTCAAGTTTCGGTTATTACATAATAATTAAATCTCTAACCAGTATTTATAGGCCACTAAATAACTTTTTTTGTTTTCGTTTCTTCTTGTTTTATATTTCTATTGGTGTAAAATTTCAATTATACTTTCAATTTGTCAAGAGCTGTCTCTAATATTATAAGGACTGTTTACTACTAGTAAAGATATTATACTAATATTATAAATGTGAATGTAAGTTGTTTGTTACGCTTTCACGCCAAAACTGACGCAACTGATTATCATGAAACTTTGTACACATAATTTTTAGAGGTATTAGAAAGAACAAATGATACTTTTTATTAAAAATATGTATATTTTAAATAAAATGTTATGTATGTGTCTTTCGGCTATAATATAAAAATAAGTTTAAGCGACCGAAGCCGCGTTTGGATCTCTAGTCTAGTCTAGTCTAGTCTAGTATAAAGACAGCATGAATCGTCATGTACCTACTAGTTAATTAATAAATTGTGTTATTTTTAATCTGATTTCAGTAAAAAACAAATATTTCTACAAATATTATAATAAGTGAAAAATTCTATAAAATGTTACAATATACGTAATAAAACATGCTCAATGGCTTGCAATTGTAGATTTTCAAACACCATTCGTTTGCCGCATTGCAAGGACAAAACTCGACGCTGCGCTAATGCTCAGACAACGAAATAAAGTAACATATTCATTTTATCATAATTGACTTGCATTTTATACTGAATAACTGTGGCGTTTATTTATTTCACATGTTATAATATACTTTATTTTACTAAAATAAAGACATTTAAAACATTTAGTTTACAAACGTGGACTTCTCTCTATAAGAGATCACTTTCAATCGAGCAACGGAAGTGGATCATTAACAATTGAATTTATTTAGATAAAAAAAATAATACAAATAAAAAAACTAATATATATAACGATATATACATATGCAGCTATAAAATATATAATTTATATACTATACATTATATTCGTATAATTATTAAATATAAGTAATATTTAAATGTTTTATGTTTAAGAGCTAATTTTAATTTATATATTTTATGTAAGCCTTATAATTTTAATAATAATCTATACTATCTATACTAATATAATAAAGCGGTAGAGTTTGTTTGTTTGTTTCTTTGAACGCTAAGATCTCTGGATCTACTGGTCCGACTTACTTTGTTTTTGTTTTGTATGAAAGCTGCATTCTTCAGAAGTGCTACATATAGGCTATACATAACATTACATGACCCATATATACTAATATATTAAAATACTTTCTAATTTGACAAGCAATTTATTCTGCCATCTCTAGACTCTCTCTCTCTCTACCAATAGTGTAATATATACGATGACAAGACCACAAAGGAACATAGCAAGAACCTGTAGCTTAGTGAGTTCTGTGAGGTCTGAGATTGTATAATAATATTAATTATGCAACTGTAGTTGTGAATTTATTATAATTTAAATGTATATTTCGACTGGCTAGGATTTGGTTTAATTAAAAAAGACGTTAAATGTTATTTTTTAAAGCAACAGTTTTTTAAGGATTTTTTAGCTTATTTGTTGCGTATTTATTTGCTCCTACTATCGTTGACTGCGTTTGATGCTACTGTCATTTAAAAAACAAGATTTACTGGCTATCCCTCTTCTGGACGCATTGACATGTTATTTTTAACACATTTTCAATAGTTTTTGTCTGTTTCTTAAGTTTAAGAAATACTGCAGTGTCAGTAATGGATTCAGTAATTTTCACCACAAACGCTAGAATAGTAAGAAAACAAAATTACGGTACAATATTTTAATAGTTCAATTTCCAGTAGCTCGATATTCTAAAGATTATCCCGAAAC
The DNA here is from genome assembly GCA_013403645.1 of Heliconius nattereri. NCBI lineage: Eukaryota > Metazoa > Arthropoda > Insecta > Lepidoptera > Nymphalidae > Heliconius > Heliconius nattereri. The sequence goes on from JAAIXI010000202.1 coordinate 248,673, forward strand.
GGTCTATTTGAAAATTTCACCATAAATAAAATCTATGTGGTATTTAAAAATAAGCCGTATGTACACAACTTAGAGTTCTAAATGGTTGAACGTATATATTTTAACTGTAGAGCAGAGTCAGATGTCGCTACAGAATTCGCATAAGGCGCATCTATGCTTATTCTGTACTGACCAGTTAACGTGGTAGCGGAAATTGAATACCTTGGCTCCAATCCCAGTGGGGCGTCACTACACTGTGTAATTAAGTCTTACGAGTTCACTTCTCATATTGAATATACATATTGTATGTTTTATGAACAAATAAACTCAACAACACACAGTACTTCATCATACATCTATACTTATAATAAAACTGTAATTTAACGCTGTCTGGATGTGGAAGATTCATGTACATGGAGTATACATATTTATATGAGGGGCATTTATTAATGTCTGCTTGTCTGTTTGTCTGTGTGTTTGTTCACGCTAATCTCAGAAACAGCTAAATCAATTAAATGCTGTTTTTACTGTTATATTTTTGCTCACTTCCCTTATCAGTTTGTTTTATTTAAAACGGTTTATTTCATAATTAAATAGTTATGTCAATACAAAGAATAGAAATATTTTTTGAATAGGCTGAATCTTTTGCTATCAATGCTTGGATATTGTCTTGAAAATTACGAAAGCGACTCAGATAAGAAAATAAATAATTGTAGAAAAGGCGAAGCAAGCAGTTCCTATATATATAATATAACTTGAGTTTTGAAATAAATTTTCACTTTCATATATTATTTATTTTGCTATTGTATAAATGAATGACCATTATGTCCTGCATATTTCAGGCCCTCTAACTAGCGCTAAGTCTTTTAGACCAGATAAGCATACCGTAACTTAGATTGGCTTACATTTAGTAATAGTGTAAATAATAATTATTATTATAATTAATTTTCAGCTTCTCTTACTTTGTTTTACCAGACTTATTTTACTATAGCTAATACCGTTAAAAATATATATATGAAAAGTGGTAACAATTGTTCATCAGAATGCATTTATCGTGGCCTACTAGAGCTTGCATGAACGTGAAATATGTACATAATATTTTTATATTGCTTCAGCTTCACGCTGTATCCCGCACACAGCAGGATAGGCACAGGGAACCTAGTGTTAAGACACTCCGTTCCCCACTTTCAACCGAATTCTAGAGCCATTGCGTGTTGAGTGGCAGAATCCAATGCCGCACTTTGCCTCGACACCAGAGCGAGGAAATGGAAATATAAACGTAAATAAATATTTCACTTCCTCGAGTGGGGATCGAACCCACAACGGATAGCCATATAGCCATAGTTCAATATTAATTTGCTTATTATTAAAACGAATATTTTACTTATTACTTTAAATTCTACAATGTTTACATACAAAACAAAATATAATAATTAATGATTCGACAATTGCGCAAGTTTTACTTAAATAAAATGACGAACCATTCTACTTTAGTTCTTCATTTCTAGTACAGTTTGTGTGATGTTTTTAATGAATGAGATCTTGTTTTTAATGACAGTGAGGTGAAGTGTAACTGAAACTGGAAAAAGAATAATATAAAAAAAAAGAGTACTGCCTTCATAGATCATTAAATTTAATTTTTACACAAATAGATAGTTACGGCATTTTAGTAAATTTTCTGTAGAAAATGATTAAGCTGAGTAAAATAAATTTTAAACGATATTTCTAGAATATTTAAAAAAACCCAAGAAATTCACTTTCAAATTTCATTTTGTCAAATATCGATGAGGATAATGTTTTTAGTTTGTATTTAGGTACAACGTTATTAAATTTAGAAAAAAATCAACTTAAGTAGGACCATAGAATAGAAAAAATCGATAACACAAAGCCCGCCTATTGACTGACTGACTAATTAACCGTAGTATATTATTAAGAATGAAGTTTTTATACGTTGAAAGTTTTCCAATCACTATAAAATTACCATCGTAAGTAATAATAATTAATAACTATCTGTATATTGGTCTATGGTGCGGTGGGTTTGAGACTCTATAGTTTTTAAGAGAGATGGTAGAAAGTTTCCAACTGTTTTCCATTTTGTTAGCCTCGCTTATCGTTTTAGGAATATATCCTTTCACCCTAGTGAGGACACGGAGTATGAAATCATCACACCAGAAGTCATGATGCAATTAGCTCATCTAGCAAGAATCCAGGGCAATACGCGAGGCAATCAAGAAGTCGATGACGGTAGTATGATACAATAATTGTGTCAACTGACAGGCCAAGTCAATATGGACGTGGACATGGATTAACGTAAAATGTTCGAAACATCGGCTTCTAAATATGTATAATATTAAATATACACGATACCCGGCTTAAGAGTTTCATTTAAAATAATAATTATTAGTTATTATATAATCTCTATATGTATATTATAATGTATCCCTATTTCCCTTGGCCACGTTATTCCTAGAGAACGGCTTTATACATTTTATTCCGTTATGAACATGTAAAATTTGATTATAATATAAATAAATGTATGTATTGAGAAATTGTAAGCAAGGCTGATACTATCACTAGGAAGGGTCTACCCAAAAAGGCACCCGGTATTCATATGTTCATCGGCGATGAACTTAGTATATCGCATATACCACTCATTCTCCATTTCATCAATCTCCATTAAAAATTAAACGCATGTAGCGCCCTGAAACAACTAACTTTGCAGTGACGATCAATAAGCAATAGGAACAGACATCGGAAGCCAAGCTGATGTCAATATGGGCTGTATTTTTCATGGCCAACTTTGTTATTTTTCCAAATGCTCTGTAAAGCCTCGTCTATAAATATGTCGACCACTAAATAGAAATGTTAGTAAAGGTACATATGGTACCTTAAGGTACCATTGATTTCAATTATATATCTTTGAAAGACATCTAACAATAGTGAAAAACCCAAATGAACGGACGGAGAGTGTCTAGTATGTGATTTAATAAAATAATTCAAATTGCGATTATATCTCTCCAAAAAAATATGGCTCAATAATGTGCTCATTGTAGTATAACATATATTTTCATCTTTTTTGAAAATTATAGAAAAAACAATGACTTTTCTTTCATTTGCAAATTGAAATAAAAAAATATGAAATTTATTAAAATCATCGAACTAGGGGATTTCAGTTCAAGTATTTTCGTTAGCACACCAAGTGTTCTCATTAGCAAAATAAAATTTGCCTGCAAATATTAATTATCTTCATATTATATGACACAAAAATTATTGCTGTTAAATGATTTTATTACATTGACTCTAAAATATACAAATTTCATTTATATTCCCGAGGATAAAATAAAAGTACTCCTATAATTAAGTGCCCTTATTATAAATGACATTATATTTATTATTTATAGAATTAATCAATACATTTATATGACTTACTTATATGTCAAGTTCATATAATCTGTGGCTTGGCATACATTTATATGTACTACTAGAAACACTCGATATATATATATATATAGTTTACATTTATATACACGAATAACATTCCTATCGACAGCCTCTAAAATGTATGTATAAAAAGGAAAAATTGTCAAAGAAAATTGTCAAAAGAGAAAGATTACAGGAGAACAGAATAGAGGTTCCTTGTCTCTGCGGTTGTACCTAGCTTTTCTATAAATAAAATTATATTATAAATATCATTTAATATTGAAGATAATATTATAATATAAATAGAATGTTTATTATATTAATAAATAATAATTTATTAATATTTTCATTCTTCGCTCTGGAGTCAAAGTAAAAGATTCGAATCCCCTTAGTGGGGATCTAACGCACAACCGTCGAGTTACGTTCACACGCTTTTGCTTTTGCGTATCTTAACAAAATATTAATTAAGGACACCAAATACAACAAAATATTTCCGATTACACTTGATAAATAATATATTGACCAAAAATAGATTTAATTATACGACGTATAAAAATATAAATGGCAGTTGATCCATTGTTTACATAAGAATAGTCGATGTATGTATCTTATAAATCAATAAAATAATACGATTAATATGTTGCACTGTCGTTAGCCCTGACTTTGTTTATTTAACTGGTTAGTTATATTGGATTGAGTATAATTACATTTAAAATATAAACAGTCACTTATATTTTCACCTTCCTGTAAAGTTATTAGAAATACAGTTGACTCAGTATACTTGGGAAACGTCGATAAATATAATGCACAAATCGAGGACTAAAATCCATTAATTATATTTGTTGTTCGGTTGTTTCAATCTATATTTGTCCACGTTGACGGTCAATTTCCATTAAGCTGACCCAATAATCTATTTTAGATATAACTAAAATAATGAAATGTAGTAGTATAGACATTCCGAACGATATTGAATACATTTTAAACTATTTTATAATAGACATTTGACACTTTTTACAAAGTGCCTTAGTAGCTGTAATATTTTTTGTAAATTAGGAATCTGTGTAAAATATTTATGCTTTATTCTAAACAAAATTGAAATGGTTAACAACAATGGGCCGATCTAGTCTATGTATATTATTTTCTTATTTAAAAAAAATATTATTCACACATTTATCTTAAGAAAATATTTAGAAACGTATAAATGTTATCTATAGTATAAATGTATTTGATTGGATTGGAGTTTTTCTATATTATATACTCATTTCAGTATTTCCCCATTTTCTGCCGAATACTCAAGGCAATGCATGTGTAGTGACGGATCTCAACGCTGCGTTATGCCTGTATTGGACTTGACTAAAAACGGGTTCAAATCCCGATGATATAAACTTCCTTTATCTTTAATGAAATAATAAGATTGCAGAGTTTTCCGCCTTATAATCGTAATAAAGAAGCTAGTAAATCCTAACAAAAATTATTATAAAAAACCCGCCTGCATAAAAGTAAAAAGAAAAAAATACGCCCAATATAGTTCATTAGGGTCCTATTCTTCAACCAATTCAATTTTCACAAGACCTGCAAAATTTAAATGGCTCATACGGTAGTATCTGCTAATAACTGCACCTATAACAAAAAACTGAGATTACCAAAATATGGCTAAATAAAATTTAATAGCTGGAATTGGTAATATTTAAGGTGGTGAGGATCTGAAGCTAGTCGCGTGCTTCTGTTGGCAGGAAGTGTAAAGGAAGTGACGATTAGGTTCTCTAAGCCATTTTCCGCCGATAATGGCTGACAACAAGCGTTTAATGACTATACTCAAATATTAGTGACCCGAATAGAGTTATTACACTAATCGAGCCATCAGATTTTCCAACATATTTTTGTTAAATAATAATTATTATTTAAATATTAAATTAAATTTTAAAAAATGTAGCCTTATATAAATTAATTAATTAAAAGATAAGTATTTTAAGTTGTAGTGTGGATGCTTTAAGATTGTTTTGAACACATCAAAGCTTTGTTTTTTTAGTTATTTAGCAATTTAAATATAATACAAAATATTTAATTTTACAAAAATATATTGAAGTTAAAAATGCAATCAGTCGATTAATAAGCTGTTTAATACTTCAGTTATTAAGCCACAAAACCACTTGCTTAAAGAAATTCTCAAATAGAGTCTAAATTCAAATTTAAAATTTACCGCATACAAGTGAATGCAGTAGAATTCCAAAAGTAAACTTTTTCGCAGATTGTTTCAAAATGTTTGTATCTGTCTGTTTATATTTGAAACTATAATATAAAACTCTACAAAGCATACTGGCTAATCTAACTAATAGCTAATAGTAATATATTAGTAACCTAAAAAAAAAACTCTTTCTTAACTTTTATATTATTCGTTTTAGTCTAGGACACATTCACGAGCTGCCTGTTCTCATCGGTTGATCTATTCTATTCGATTCCATTTTATTCTCTGTTAACGGAGATTATTTAGAAGCTTTTTTCTTTTATAGTTAACGTTGTCCATTTCACATAATATGTCTATATCGAAGCTGGACTTACATTAACAGAATTGTTAATTCAAGATATGCAGGTAAAAACATAACAATATAACATAATGATTAAAAACTTCGAGGGTTCACAATATAAACATAACATAATTTTTGTCATGTTCACCTTTAAACTTCCTCCTAGAAGGTCTGCCAAGAGGTCAACCACTAGTACTGCATCGTTGACAAATATATGAAGAGTAAGGTACTCCCTGTTTATCTTGACACCATATCGCTTCCAAGTCAGAAGCCTGCAAATATCCTTTTATTAAATCAAGCAATATACAGACTTAACCGTGAACAATTTTTAATAATACTTTGCAATACAAATGGAGCAACTGTAATGAATATGAATGGCAAACGATACATTTAACTATGGTAACATATTGCGTGTGAACAATAATTAATATGGCGCCATTAGTCATGTTATTTCACTGGCTCCTCGTGATAAGCTGTGATAAATGCCTTTGTCAACGGATTGCGATACGTGTTAAGACATTGAATACGTGATATAACGCCGAAGTACAAAAGTTGCCTGTACATTTTACTAATAGTTTCAGGTTTAAAGCTGAAATATACTGTCCAGTATACATTGCTGTATTTTTAATTAATTTATGACAGTTTCATTATCAGTTAGATATATCGAAACATTTTATTTTTCTATATTATCCTTTTTTTTTAAATTACAGGATACCCAAAGATAGAACTATACTAAGATTATATTTTGAAGTGGGAAAACTGTCGTTGACTTTAAACATTTTATTTGTTTATGTTTATTTTTTAGATTGAATAAAATATAACAATTTAAGAAAAAGAATACTTACATAATACTTGCAAGAAACTTTAAGTTACGTGGAAGTGATATTTCAAAGTTATATTTTAGTGGAATACCTGAGGGAAATGAGAACTGATTTAAAATACTTTACAGAATGTACAAGAAATTATGTAGACAGCATCAGCAAATGGAAGTACATTTGCAAGAATATGAAATAAAGTTCTTAGTTATTTGCTTTTTATATACAGGTTGGAAGAGGCAGCGCTCCTTTTACTGAAACTGCATATAGGGTAAAATATTTCAAACCAAAAACTAAAGAAATTAATCAAGGTACTTCAACAGGACGTAGGATTTTTTTTTCATTTCACGATTTTTATCCATACATGTATTTCGTGTGACGCACACATACGTATGCGACGTTGCCCCTTTGACAGGTACGTGTGTGCGTGTTTATGTTATACTTTACAAATGGCATTTTATTCTAAAACGATAATTTTATTATTTGTTTTGTTTGAAAAAATAACTTTTTCATTTTTGGGAATTCATTTTTTTCTGAATTATATTAGGCTTTTATAAAGTTGTTAAAACTGTGGTTTCATTTAAAGTGGTTGTGGATTGGATGTCAATTCAATTTATTTCCTTCTTCAACTTTAAAACATTACAGTGATATATCATTATTAGTAATTATATTATACTAGCGGACGCGCGCAGCTTCGCTTGCGTATTTAGGGGTGAATTCTAATAACCCACGAAACATGTGTTCAATGAAATATTTTTAAGAGTCTCAATTTCAAATTTTATAAAAATCGGTGGCGATTTAAACATTTTTCCATACAAACTTTCAACCCTTAATTTGCACCCTTAGGGGGAGAATTGTAGAAAACGATGAAACACGTATTCGATTAAATACTTTTAAAAATCTAAATTTCAAATTTTATAAAAATCGGTGCTGATTTAAATATTTTTCCATACAAACTTTCAACCCTTATTTCACCCCTTTAGGGTAAAAATTTTTCAAAATCCCTTCTTTGTGGATGTCCAGGTTACGAAAGTAAACATGTGTCCAAATTTCACGTTTCTACCATTATCGGTTACGGCTGTGCGTGCGTCTTACCTCAGTCAGTGAGCACAAGTCCTTTTATATATTATATTATTATTAGTAATTATATTATATTTTAAAATGCATATCTTTAAAATAGAGTTGTAATAATCAAGTCTTGACGCGATAGCCAACAACTAATATAAGGTTCTAGTATTATGACTAATAATTATAATATGGCAAAGCTTAAACGTAGTTGTTAAGCTGTTACCTGTTAATGCCATAACTAAAACAAATAATTTTCACGTAGTTACGTATATTATTTGAGAAACAAAGACAAACTCGTAAAGCCTAGTTATCGCCTCTAGAAAGTAAATAAATAATTTATGGGTCTCTCAGTATACGTCTCTATAATAATTTTCCGCAATGTGTTTTTAAATTTACCACTGCAGAAATTTAAAGCAACTTTTAAAACATCGTTCAAATTAGGATATCTTATTATACTATATTTGAAGGATAAAAAAGTTTTACTTAAAATTATTTAAATTTCAGACAAGAAAGCTACCATTGTATTAATGTATTAAGAAGCATCCTTAATATCGACAAGAGAACTTCTAAGCAGAACTGCCTTCCAAATCGGTGGAAGCGACATCATGTTCATTCGATGATTCAAAGGTACTTGCAAAAATAAAGAATAAATTCAATTTGAATTTATAGATTATACTATATTTCATTCATGTAAGTATACCTCAAAGAGATTTCTTATTAAATTTTTACGACTGTACAAATAATTATGTCGAGAGCATTGGCGAATGCACTTCAGAACTTGAAATAAAGTTGCTTTTTATATATACCGTGAGTTGGAATTAATTTATTTAATTCTGCAACTAATTTTAAAACATAATGATAGATATTCTTATTTGTTATTTCATTGAAATATCATTAATGTGATTATTAATTATGCGAGAATCAAATATTATGAGTATTTTCATACAAAGTATACAATACAATAGTTCTCGACTTGATTAGAAAAATATATTTTATTTCATACATTTCCGGGAGATTTCTCATAAGTTTTTTTTACGATAAGTAATATTTATGGAGACTTACCTTAAGACTGCGTGTTTGATGAAAGAAGTTTATATAGCACTTACCTGAAACAAATAAAATATATTATATACAAGATATGGTTATAATAGCATGACTTGATGTTTTTAAGGTCTCGTGGTGCAAACAACACAAGCGTGTGACTGTAACGCGACAGGTTATAGGTTCAATTCCACTCGAGGAAATGAAATAGGTACTTAATATTTTCATTTCTTCCCTCTAGTATCGAGATAAAGCGTGACGTTGAGTTCCACCACTCAAGACGCAGAATTCTGCAGAAAGTGTGGAACTAAGTGTCTCAACACCCCCTCTACTTATCCTACTACATGCGTGATACAGGGTAAAGCTGAAGAAGAATAATATTAAATAAAATTTAGTCAAATAAATAAATCCGCTTCACTCTGTATCCCGCACACAGCTGGGTGGGTAAATAAATACTTCATCTCCTCGAGTGGGGATCGAATCTAAAGCCAGTCGATTTTACAGTCACACTTTGTGTCCCTTCTTCACGACTGGCCTCAAATATAATATTAAGAATATTTAATATTTAAGAGTGATTTTTTCATTAAAATTCATTGGTATTTCATTTTTGTATATTTTTTTAATCATAAATATAGCTGATTTTATTAAAACTATTTTATATAAAATATAACATCAATAGATCGTTCATCTTGCATCATGCTTTAAAATGTTTTATATGGACATAACAAATATTTTAGTAGTATAAGAGTAAGAAATAACCTTTTAAATACAATATTAGACGTTTATATAAAAAACTTTATAATGCACAAGAACTCGTAGAAAAGCGATAACTTCAAGTAACTGAACTTAAACCGTTTCAAAATGTGAACAATAATAGAAAGCTGATGAAAATTTTATCACCTATGACTTTTAAAGCTTTTATGGCAGTTAATATGCCAATTTTTTGTAAGTACTGTGACGTACTTAAATTATTTGAAATAATTTTTAGTTATTAATTTTAATAAATAGAAACTTCACGTGATACAAAAACTACAATTAAATACATTATTCATAACAACAATCATGGAACCATAATACCAATTGTCTTTTATTCTTACATGCGTATCTCCATAAATTATAAATGTAAAGTAGAAATATAGACCGTGTGCCAAGTAGTAAAGGAGCACGAGCGTGTGACTGTAAACGCCACTGGTTCGATTTCCACTCAAGGAAATGAAATATTGAATATTTTCAATTCCTTGCTCTGGTAATGGGGCAAAACGCATCGTTCAGTTCAGTAACTCAACGTGCAATGCCTCCAGAATTCGGCGAAAAGTGGAAAACGAAAATGTCTTAATGGACACGGAGTCTAAACAGTAACTTCCCAACACAGGTTCCCAGGTTCCATCTGTCTCCCCTATTACGTGTGGGATACAGCGTGAAGGTAAAAAGAAAAAGAATTATAAACCTTTCTTTATTATTCCAGCTCGATGGTAAAGTAAACACTTGCATTTATACCAGCAATGTTTTATGCATGTATCATCATATATATTACGTGTTCTGTGAACGAATAATTCCCATGCCGCAACGTATGTCGGTATTGTTTTTTTTATGACGACAATCTGAGCTTAAATTAATATGGAAACCAGAAACATCAGCGCCCATGACTCGGATAGGTTTGATTAGCCGAAATAGAGCGCTTGCCAGCGTGCTTTTCAAAGATTTGAAATGTAAATGTCATGTCATGTACCTGTCTTCTTTTAGATGTGCATTTTTATGCTAACCATTGCTAGATACGCTATATTTTTCAATTTTTATTCATTTTCATTCATTTCATTTTATTCATAACATAAGTATGTTAATTCCAACAAAGAAATTACGTAAAATGATGTATTAAATTTATTAATTTTAAATTTAAACTAAATAATTTTAACAAAACTTAAGCAGATAAAGGCTTAGTAGAGCAGTAAAGACATTTGCAAACCCTAAACATGTCTTTATACATTGCTGACGTCACTATTTAAGCGGTAAGAATGAATATATATTCAGCAAGAATGAACATAGTTAAGTCGATATTACTACTGCATAATGCTAGCGCCATCTAGGAACGAGTAGCTGCAGTAAAGAAGCTTTCTAGAATGCTGTAACAAGTTATAAAAAATATTTTCATACCAGCTCCTCTATGAAAGTTCAAATAAAGCAGTATAAAGAGAATATTGTACGACTTATAGATGGCGCTACATATGCGATGATATGGTTTCGTATGAAAGCTTATTTAGTGCCATCTCTTGCGGGGTAAGGAAAACTGGAACTGAAAATTTTGCTGAAAAATCTGCAATAGTAAATAGTGTCTCAAAAGTAGATTAGATGGCGCCACACTGTAAAACTCTTATCAACTGAAAGCATCCTGACTATATATTTATATAATGTCGTTATAAAAATATCAAAGAATAGAACGATTTTGTAACTAATATGTTTTTAGTTTTACACTGTATTCCGCACATAGCAGGGTAGACAGGGGGACCATAAGAACCCAGTGTTATTCCGTTCCCATTTAGCACACTGTATAATAGTTATAGTTACTAAATATCACGTTACCAAAATTTAAGAAATTAATTTTAAGGTAACCTGCCACACTTTTAATCTCAGCTGCAAGGATTGTAAGATATAATGCTCGAAATAGAAAATATATTTTTACAATACATATTTTTAGTGCTCTCATCCCCAAAAGAAAAAATGAAACCACTTAAAGGATCTTATTTAAAGGATTTTATTGTCCGTCAATCTATCTGCTCACTGTCTCGAACTCTTGCGAATTCGTGGAGACAGACTCTACGGCTTTTTTGTACCTACGACGGCTATCTCTTATCAAATATCCAGGGCTCTAGTCCCTTGGAGCGCAGAATAAATTAAGTTGCGACGTAATCAAAAATATATTTTGATACTTATACTAGTACTTATGCAACGTAATAGAAATCTATATGGTTTGAAAAAAAGTAGTAAACTGTAGTTAACTTTTATAAATTGTACTTCCTTTTCACCTACCATCATGGAATTGATACGGAATTATCGGTGCGTTAGTCCGTTATGTGTCCTAAAATATATATTTTTATGTTTCACAAATTACAAAAAAAGAAGATTTATTTACCTAATTAAATACGTTGTGCTTTTAATGGAAATGAAAATTGCACTGTACGTTATATTATTTGGATGATTATACCATATAAGATAGAAGATATATGTGAACTAGAAATCACACATGTGGATGAAATATTATATTAGTAGACTCTATCTTCGTCTCTATCTTATCTATAAGTATGTTAAAAACATGAATATATCGAACTGTAATTTAATGTATATGGTCAATTTATTAATTAAATAACTGCGTTGCTTAAGGAGCGAAGTCATGAGCAGGTTGCTAGTATTATTTGAAAAATTAATTACTGAAATTTTGTAGACTATAATAACGTTTTTGTAGACTATAATATCCCATGATTCCCATTCGTACTGAAGCTTCAAATCTTTTCCCATTGCCTCCCTATCATCCCAATGTCAGTTACATAATGAATTTTAGAGTTACGTCCCAGTAATTTTTGGTGAATATAATCTGTCAGTCAGTCAATACCGAAACGGTTTTCTCTGATACTAATCATGTCTCGCAACTTTATTTGCGTTTTGTCTGTCAGTCATTATATACAAATTTCAAGTCGAAATATGCAATTTTTAGTTGGCATTTACTGATTATCATTTACTATTATTTGCCGCATATATTAATTTTATTAAAAAATCTCATAAAATCACTTACCATATAAAATCGCTATACACTAGCGTTGCTTCAATAAATGGCATACTGAGCTAAATTAGTGTCGCTACACAAGTACAAGATGTATAATGAAAGTAGGTTATGACGTCGCTTTTTGACAAAAGAAAACCCATCCACCCAAACCTATTTAATCAGTTTCTCCTTTAAATTTAGTTTAAACTTTTATAATGGTACGATTTCTCAATGATCAAAACGATTAGGTTACTTTATTCCGTCACAGCTTCCGGTTCACATCCAGTCCAGACTGAAAGTAATAACTAACCTTTGCCTTTGTATAATAAATCTAAATTTCCAATATAAAGGCATACGTTTTATTTTATATAAAGATTGTTTGAAAAATGTGCATAAAATTAGCTTCATCTCCTACTTCGACATGTAGATTGTATTGCATAAAAGGTAAAATAAATTATTAAACCTGGTAATATATGGTATATAAGAACGACAACCTCCAATAAACTTATTAGGAAACTCCACAAAAGCAAATACCCATCTTGTATGCATAATTTCATAATTAAAAACTTCATCATACGCTTGTGTAACAAGATGAATTTAAAAAATAAAATAAATAAATCAGCTACACGCACACAGCTGGGAAGGCAGAGGGAACCTGATATTAAGTCACTCCGTTCCCCACTTTCTGTCGAATTCTGGCGGCTTTGTGTGTTGAGCTGGAGAACTCAACGCCACCCAAATGGAAATATAAACGTAAATAAATATTTCACTTCCTCGAGTGGGGATCGAACCCACGACCGCCGCGTTACAGTCACACCCTTGTATGCACTAAAATAATACACATATGGGAGATACTCCGCCTAATCCTAGCACGTGGTTCCAAACGTCAATGGTATTTGGCAAGTATTGAACATACCGTTCTCAAATATTTCCGCTTATGCATGCACTTTAATATAACAACAATAGGGCCAACATTCATGTTTATTTTTAAATCAGTTAATAATTCACGCTGTAAACCACATACAGCAAAGTAGGCAGAGGAAACCCAGTATTTCTTGTCGCCGAAATTTCCGAGGCCTTGCTTGTTGAGTGGGGGATCTGAACGCCTTGGTGCCAGAGAGAAGAAATTATAATATTAATAAATACTAATTCATTTTCTCGAGTGGGAATCGAATTCGCAACCGTCGCGTTACACTCGCACCTTTGTGCGAGTTTGTGAATGAATGTTTAGTTTTTTATATAAATAGTGAATTCTAAAGTTATGATCACGTTAAATTATGATTTAATAATATTATACTAGTTAATATTATAATATTTTACTTATATTTAATTAAATATAATTAATTAAGAAAACAATTGTAAAGAGGTCATGAAATCTTTTGTCAATATGAAATTTTGAATAACGTAATAATCCTTTGAGCAGGTTTAATTGAATTTAAGACTGTAATTTTAATAACGCATTTATGTCTTAAATTGAAAATTGAATTATGCACTTATTATACTTATAAATACTTTATTTATAGTATAGTTTATAGTCAATTTGTGTTTTATTGTTTATATTTAAATTTTAAAACATTTATACTAAAAATAAATAAAATTTTATAGTGGTTAAAACTACAGCCACACAAACATTATGCAGTAAAAGGTATTAGTAAAAGTTTCTCGAGTAGTAAATCAGTAATATTTGCTAAAATGTACCTGCATTAATAAATATTTCAAATAATAAATATTAAATAGGTAGGTACAAAAAATCCATATTTGCTTACTATGTTACATTATTATAGTATCTTGTATCTCTATAAAGCGAATATTGTCCCTTGGTAGAGTCGGGGGTAGTAATATAATACGGCGGAGATGCTTTATGCATGTTAGATGATCTAACTGATTGCCTTCAGTACAGAAACTATTATGATATTCCTTGCATGCACTGATGCAAGATGTATTAATTACAGCTTCTTTTTTCTGCTGAGGCCATTGTGTCATCTGGGCAGCATCTGACTGTAGATGTGAAGGTTGGGGGTTCGATTCTCGTTTGGGGAAATTATAAAATTTGAAATTGTTCCTATTTTCCGGCTGTGACAGAGAAAGTGCTACTTTTAGTCCCACCTTCTAACATGCAAAGTGAGTGAACGAAGTGTCTTCACACTAGGTGCAATATACCTATGTATAGCAAAATATGATTTTTGTTATGTTATTAAGAATATGAATAAATTATATTTTTGAATAAAATAAACAATAGAATACTTAGTCCACCACTAAAGGACCAGTCGCGACCGGTCGTTCGATTCCCGCTCGGGGGGATATTTAATATTTTCTCTCTGGTGTCCAAAAAAGCGCGGCGCCATTTTACACGCAATGCCTCCAGAACTCGGCGGAAAGGTGGTATGCGTAATCTCTTAACACTAGGCTCTGTCTGACAATCCCGCTAAATGCGGGATACAGCTAGAAGTAAAGAAAAAATACTTCTAATGCAATAGGTATTATCTACAAGCGTCTCATCTTAAAATTGCATGGACCAATGAGCTAGTTAGCTAGTAGTAAAGAGAGAATCATTGATTTTAACAATTTTCAGTAATTAAATTGTACGACATTCTCTATTATGAATTTTGAATAATATACCAAATATAGTAATAATACACATAATAAAGGAAAAATGTAAAATTATTGAGACTTATTTTCCTTTAAAAATATATATTTTTTTAACTCTGTAAAACTTACCCTCCGGCTACTAATATCATCTGCATGATGCCGTATGTTGCTCCCACACTCTTCGTATTATATTCTCATAACTTCACATCATTTCACAAAGACACTTAATATTTTTTTGACACGAGCCGTATACCACAAAAAACCATCATATTGACTACTACCTTAGCCAATATTATCTGAACTTCTTCGAATTTTCACTGGCAATCATTACTCACTTAAACTTAGAAAATTATTTTCAAGACACATTTTTCACTTTTAACTTCAACTTTTTTTTACTTTTTTCACTTTTATTTTCCACTTTTTTTCTTCTATATGTATCTGTATACATATGGAAGCGATGTCCAATATCTTAATCCAGTGTTCAACTGCACATTTGTGAGTAATTCGCTATTTCCCGTTTTAACGGATAAGTGCACAAAATCAGTTTTTTCTTTAGATTTAAATTACACTGGTTCTCTTCTTTTTTTCTTGGTGTGGTGTAAAGTCTGGTCCTGCGCGACATTGCCCGCAACTTTTTATTTAATGTTATTTAAATATATTTAGGATAACTAAAACTAACTAAATTAACTAAGATAACGAAACATTCTTTATGTTTAGTTATCTCGGTGCGGTTATCTATACCGATGTTATACTCTTAATATATCGTTATTTCAATCATTTGGAATTTTATTTGACATTGCTCGCAAAAATTATTCTATTTAATATAGAAAAATGTTTACTTATTTCATAGAGTCGCTATCTATGTACGCACGCACAAAAAACTTTATGTAGTCTTTCTAATATTAAGAATATCCTTCAGTTACTTTTACTTCTTTTGTTGATTCATTTCAATTACTTAGATATTTTTTCTAATAATATGTCTCCACTATTCTTTTTGATTATTTAGGCTTATATTTTCTTACTAATTCTATTCATAAATGAAAATAATTTCATAAATGTATTTAATAAATATTACTATAGTTGAGCAGGCGAAGCCGCGTCCGGGTCCGCTAGTCATCTTATACTTCTTTGACGTTATCGATTTTTGTATAACATACCTTTATTACACATGTATTTTTTTCTCTCGACATACATACATCGGTCTGTTAGTTACAATCACATTAAAATCCGTTACGTAGTTCAAAAAATCGAAGCTCGAAAATTATTTAATATTATTTAAAGGTCAAACGTGATATAAATTATTACTTGGCCATTAATACAACATAAAAAAAAATCGGATATATTACCGATTTCTTTAGATAAAAGATAAAGATAAATACTAATATTATAAATGTGAATGTAAGTTTGTTACGCTTTTACGCCAAAACTATTCAATCGAATGTCATGAAACTTTGTAACATTTTCTTTGAGGAAACATATTAGATATTTTTTATTTAAAAAAAAAATATTTTGGCTATATTATAAAAATAAATATAAGCGAGCAGGGCCGCGTTTGAATCTCTAGTAAATAATAAATTCTTTAAATAAATAAAAATATCGTCGTACCATGTGAAGGTCCGGGCGGGCCGGTAGTATAAAACATGTTTTCACTATAAAATAAAATGTTGGTTCCTAAAATATTCGTAAACAGTATATTATGTACATTTTAAGTATATTAATGTCACTTCAAGAGAAATATCGTCTTTTTTCTTCAATTCTATAGATAGTATATTTTATAGATTTTCGTCGACGCAATTCGTGTTCCATAGAAACATGTATGTGAAAATGCCCATGTAATTTTATGTGTTAACATCTTCTTATTATATGGAACCAAATTATTAATAATATTGGCAATAACAGTATTGTTTGTATGGAAATTTTATTACGAGTAGCATCTGTATCTGTATCATTATTAATATTTTTATATGGTGATTTTTTTATAAAATGATTGACTATTTATGGCACTCAGTAAAACTTGTTGTACCAAGTCTCTGTGTAGTCCAAAAGAAGAAAAAAAAGGACTTATGCTTAACTTTTTAGGATCGAAATGTTATTCATTATCTTTACAACAAGATAAGATCTTATTATTTTATCTATAATTTTATTTATTTATTTTAATTTTATTTTACGAGAAACTTTATTGAAAAATTTGTCCACATTGTCGACGCTATTGTTGTAATATTAAACGCTTTATTCATAATTTTGTCCATAATGAAACCTGATTAAACAAACGTGTTTAATTAACAAATATATTGTAACGATAATTTTCAAATAATAAATTAATTTTAAGGTTTGCTTTCAATACTATGGGAATATAATATATATGGGAAATATTTTTTTTTAGAAACGTATAAACATTTGAACGTAGCGGGATTTGAATCTTTGGCGCCGCGCCAAGTTTCTTGACTAAGTGTGGAGTAACACTTTAAAAATGTTAAAAATATATATGGAAATATAAAAAAATAAGAAAATACTTATGTGGAAATGGATAAGTAATTATTATATAGAATTATATAAACTGTTTAACGGTGATATGTCCTTAACTTAACGTGCAAATCAAACGTTACATAAAATATAATGATATAACTTTTATTCGTATATAAATTCTTGAAACATCTTATAAAAACTTTCAGGAATAAAAAGTTAAGAAACTTGTTAAAAAGCGAATCATTGAAGTAAAGAATATTATTTAAGCATCAACATTGAATGAGTCGTATCTGAGTCACATTTCTTATAATGTACAGAGTGTCTTACCACTAGGCTCTCTCTGTCTACACTGCTACATGCGGGTACTAACGTACGCAATCTAATTTAACTATAAACATATTATTTTTTTATACGTGGCCAGTCATGGAGCAAAGTGTGACTGTAAACGGGTTGTGATTGTTTTCTACTTAAGGTAATGAAATATTTAATATTTTCATTCTATCGCTCTGGTTTCGAAGCAAAGTGCATCGTTTACTCCGCCCGCCAACAAAAAAATGGTAAACGAAGTGTCTTAACACTATATTCCCTCTCCCTATTTATTTATTTCAATACTATATGGCTGTTTGCCACGCACTGATTGTAAACGCAGCGATTGAAACGCACTGATTGTATTGCCATTATGCTTGCACTCGTATATTTCCGATGAGTTTATTCCTTTATCCGATTACTAATTAAGTTTTCCTTTTAACTTTTCACATAGCAATAATTTTCTGTTTTATTATTCATATGACTGGAAGTAATATTGCTGATTGGCAATTTTTGCTCTATTATAGCTTTTTACGGCCTTAATATTAATAAATTAATTATAAGAAATATGGGAAAATAATGAATCCCATTGAGGAACTTATTTTTTGTAGTTATCTATATATATATATATAAAAGGACATGTCCTCACTGACTGAGGTAAGACGCACACACAGTCGTAACCGCTGATAGTAGAAACGTGACATTTGGACAGTTCTTTACTTACGTAATCTGGACATCCACTAAGAAGGGATTTTGAAAAATTTTAACCCTAAAGCGGTGAAATAAGGGTTGAAAGCTTGTATGGTAAAAAAATTAAGTCTACACCGATTTTTATAAAATTGTAAATACAGACTCTTAAAAATATTTAATTGAACACGTGTTTCACGGTTATTTAGAATTTACCCCCTAAGGGTGCCAATAAGGGGTTAAAAGTTTGTGTAGAAAAATCTTTAAATCGCCACCGATTTTTATAAAATGTTAAATTAAGACTCTTGAAAATATTTAAATGAAAATGTGTTTCATGGTTTTCTAGAATTCACCCCTAAATAAGCAAGCGAAGCTGCGCGCGTCCGCTAGTAAGTATATATATTTCAACTTGTCTATAGTTATTGTATAATTTATATACATTACAGTAGCTTTAAAAATATTTTCATCAAGACACGCGCTTGCGTGTCCAGCCAAGTTTTAAAAGCTGAAAATGCACTATGTGTATTTTACACGATTATTTGCCAATTTATTATGCAACCAGATATAAAACTAGAAGTCTAGTACAAGCTGGGAGTACACTAATTTGCAAATATAATTAAGCCTATGCGTAGAATATTAAAGAGTGTATCTAGAGCCTGAATTTTATTCAGAGTGAACACAGAAGTCAGCATCCATATTGATTTACCATTCGTTTGTCGGTGAAGGATGCAATCCTTAATATTTAACTTGGCTATCATTTCTCATTAACGATTTTGATGGGATTAGAAATATACTAAAAAAACAATTTAACGTTTCTCAATGACAGATATGCCAATGAATATGCCTCAATGATATATACGCATACATCTCTACTGATACTAATAGTATGAAGCTGAGGAGTATGTTTAGTTGAACGCGCTAATATTTTTTAATAGTGGATCTATCAAAAATATTGTAGTTTATTTGCATAAAATTAACCGTTCGATATTACTCGATGTTCATGGGGTGAGGAATACGTCGAAATTTACGAATGTGTCATTTATTATACACTCAGCTCTTAGTTATTTCTATTTGACCACAGGAGGCAAGTAAACGTTAGTATTTTAAATTAATTTGCTTTAAAATATTATATAACCTACTGAACTACATAGTAATAGTTAGTTAAATATATTTAATAAATACTTACTTAGTTTTCTTTTAAAAATTATGTATGTAAATCAAAACAATTTTCTTTTTAACTATATAAACAACGTGTCATTTTGTGTGGAATAAATAAAACTATATTATTATTATTATATATAAAATAATAGATAAAATTAGTTGCAAATGAACAATATTTGTATCTATTTAGAAAAATACTATATATAGGGAAGTTTTTAAATGCTCGTGTTTCCGCTCAAAAATTGAAATTTTGAATTTCGATTTTTTTACTACATTTCTGTACTTTAAATAAATTAATTAGTGAAATAAGATAATAAGTCTCCAAACGCCAGTAATTCCTTTTGTTCTATATGAATTAAGCGCTGTCGCCTGGCGCGACGTTTAATCGTTTCATTTCCAAAATAAAGGCAACAAGATGTCGTCCTAAATTTGATTTAATCAAAAGTGTAGTTTATTTTTAAAGCACTAACTCATAAATTCCTTTAGCAAACAGCGCTGAGTAGTCGCCATTACGACGAGACTGGATGGCGTCGAACAGATCAGTTATGATAAATACAAAAGGATACTAGAAGATTTTTTATATTTATAAAATGTAATGTCTTCCTAACTGACTGTCTTCCTAATGCTCTCAAGTGGTTTAATATTCTATGGAGCTTATAATTATTTGCATTTTTATTTTCAAAAGTTTTTGTTCCTAGCCAAAAATTGTAGATTTTTTCAGAGTCGGCAAACGGAAAGTTTACGTTCCGTTCCGTAGATGGTTGAGTACCGAAGTTAAACGCTTCGTTTTGTCTAAATTTCAAAGCGGCAAAATGAAAATGAAAAGAGTTCACTTCTTAGAGTAGGATTCGAACTCGCAACTGCCACGTTTACAGACAGACTATATGAAATACAGAATGCGCCTATGTTCGCTCCTCTAACCACCGTTGATGGTCATAATGGTAATTATATTTAGTTCTTGCTTATCAAAATGTCAACAATAAGGAACTTATAATATAGAAAACGCTTGTAATTAGTTATTAGCTCTAGAACTGTAAAGGTCACAAACTAATATTGCAATAAGTTGCACTAAATTGGCGTCCAAACTCAACCTACAAACCTTCAACAGAACAGAATACATTTCACGAAGTTTTATTGAATTCAGGAGAGCGAGTAAACATCTATCACAGTGCTTTCTATAGTTAACTAAGAAATTTATGTACAAATGTCAGGGAATAACGTCAGGGAAGTCAGTTGCGTATAGTTATTTTGCCACTAAATATGGGAAACAAAAGGGATGGAAGGTTAATATTGTTAAAACGATATTATACGAGTTAAACTGATTATCGAGTCTTATATAATAAGATTATAAGTATGATATTAGCTAATTAACGCCCCGGGGGGTATGTATGAAGAGGTTGATGACAGTGGACTATACGAAAGAGCTATGTAGAGACCGTAGCGTTTGCTCTCCGTTCTCTCTGACGCGCGCAGCTTTGCTTGCTTACTTAGGGGTGAATTCTAATAAACCATGAAACATGTGTTCAATGAAATATTTTTAAGAGTCTAAATTTCTAATTTTATAAAAATCGGTGACGATTTAAAGATTTTTCCATACAAACTTTCAACCCCTTATTTACACCCTTAGGGTGTGAATTCTAGAAAACCATGAAACATGTGTTCAATTAAATACTTTTAAGAGTCTCAGTTTCAAATTTTATAAAAATCGGTGACGATCTAAAGATTTTCCATACAAACTTTCAACCCCTAATTGGCACCCTTAGAAGATAAATTCTAGAAAACCGTGAAACACGTGTTCAATTAAATATTTTTAAGAGACTGAATTTCAAATTTTATAAAAATCGGTGTCGATTTAATTTTTTTTCCATACAAACTTTGAACCCTTATTTCACCCCTTTAGGCTTAAAATTTTTAAAAATCCCTTCGTAGTGGATGTTCAGAATACAAAAGTAAACATCTATCTAAATTTCATGTCTCTACCATCAGCGGCTGGTACGGCTGTGTGTGCGTCTTACCTCAGTCAGTGAGGACCAGTCCTTTTATATATATAGATAATAAAGGTTATCGTGTATGAACGTAATTGCTATAGTTATGAATTTTATATTCACTTAGAAATGTTGTTTTTATTATAAATAGTTACAATTCAACATGTAGTCACTCGAATTTCGGATGAAAATGGAGAACAGAGTGTCTTGGTAATAAGTTATTTTTACCTGCTACTTGCTACAACTTTCAATCATAGGCTTAGATGGTATATGGAAGTAGCATGGCAAGGACTATAAAATGCATGCAAACGAGCTTACTGGCAGCCACTAATATACAATAAATAAAAATTATCTTTTTTATTTTATTTCAGCATAGCAAATATTTTTTTACATAGAAAAGGTGTCTTAAACTGTAAAATTTTGTAAATTGGCAAATATTTAAGCTGAAAATAAAAAGTGAGGACGCCACATTTGATAGTTAAATAGGTATAACAATTCGAAAATATAAACGCATAATACAATATTTTCCAAATATTAATAAATATTTATATTTTGAAATTGATTGAATGAATTTTGAATGAAACTCGAAACATAAAAGTCAAATAAAACTAATCTAAAGATAGAATATACTATTACTTAACTTAAAGATCACTGATAATCATGAAAAGCTAAATTATAATGGAGATATAATTCAAATAGAAGAAATTTTCATATTGCTAGCAAAAGTAGTTGAACAAAATAAGTTATAGTATATATTCAGAGCTCGATACTAGTAAAGGCAATTCCGCTTGAATGCCTCAAACTCTTTTAATAAGACTCAACACTTATGTTCTATTTTCAGATTTGTCTTTTATTTGAAATCGCATCGTCTTTGATGTTTACCATTGGTGGAATTGCAGGACTAATTTATTGCAAGCATCTGCAGCTATAGCTCAATAGTTGCTTAGGTATATTTAAAACTACGTAAAATATAGAAAAAATCTAAAAGAAAGTGGGAAACGGTTGTCTCTGCCTTCCTTTGCTGTGATACAGCGGAAAATGCTTATTATATTTATAAATTATATAGTTTTCTAAATGTCTAAAATTAATTAGAAAGGAAATTAAACTTTCATTCACTACTGTCTATTTCTATAATCGAAACTTCGAAAACGAAAGACAATCAATTAATTATTCATGGCTTCGGTAGTGTTTGAGATATATAAAGAAAATAAAGTCAGATCTCGTACTAATTTCACTAATATATAGAAGTCGTAGCAATAATTCTAGTTGTCTGTGCATTCTTTAGAACTATTGTTATTATTTAATTTTCTTATTAACTTCTTTAATTAATGAGAAAACGGAAGCTTTCTCTTGATTAATGTCTTCACGTTTCATATTATTTAAATTTAGTGCCAATTGAAACTTGCATTAAGTATAATATTGTATGTACATCATGTACTAATATGTGATGCACAGTATGGCTACAACCATAAGATATTGAAGTTGGAACAAGAAACTTAGTTACTGTTAGATGGTTACCGGCTACCGTGTCATATAACGTTAATATTGAATTTCCTACTCGCTTGATTACCATAGACTTCAGTTAATATATAGTATAGAAGTACAATATAGAAATAAATTCTTATCGCTTCAGCTCTTGTCTTCTTCTATGAAAACTACTTAAACATGCTTTTGGGGCTAAAATGTTAACAATACAAACAAAAATAACAAAAATCATACGTTATTTTTTTTGGACTTATACATACGCACTAAATCGTACTATCTATATAGCAACATTGAACTATTATTTTTTATGTAACTTCACGTAAGTTTTGTATTTTTACAATTGACTTATTCATGGCAAATTTTGGCTATTTTTCGTTTTTTATTATAATTTTATATTGCAGGTTTTTTTTTGGTTTAATAATAGCGGATCCGCGTGGTTTCACCCGCTCGTATTATACAAATTATATCTATTTATGAAATTATTCTCACTTTTCAATAGGATTAGTAAGAAAATATATAAGCCTAAATAATTAAAATAAGCCAAAAAAGAATAATAAGCAGACATAAGTAAGAGAAATAAAATTCTTAATATTAAAAATAATAACGTTCTCAATATTAGAAGTAATAAAAAAATCGAACTAATCTACTACTCAAATAAGCTATGAGAACCAAACAAAAATATGAATTAATAATAAACAGCAAATAGCTACATAAAAATTAACAGTAGCTCAAAAATAAAAAAAAATACTACAAAACCGTCAACGTCGTCTGCCTGTTCGGGTCGGTTACAACCAAGCTCCATTGCTTCCATTGCACCATTCGGCTCGTAGGCTGGGTTATTTTAAATCAGTGATATCTCCTAAAAAAGTATAATTTATATGAAATGCTAAAGGTGACTGTTATATTTATCTTTATAGGGATTAATACCAAATTATAGAAAATACATTAACAATATATATATATANATATATATATATATATATATATATATATATATATCGAAAGATCACTCACTCATCACGAAATCTCAGAAACTACATATGCTAGGAATCTCAAATTTTTCATAGGAGTTATTTATAGGACGTAGGTGCTCGCTAAGACGGGAATTTCTCATATAGGACGTAGATACTCATGGAGACAGAAATTAATAATAACGTAGTTCACGCGTTCGAAGCTGCGGGCGGGCCGCTAGTAACCTGATAAATTTAAATTAAATATATTAAAATGATTACTATGGCTCAACCTTCAGCGGACATCGCTTGATTTTAATAGATTTTTTAAAGGAGAATATTTATGTAGAACATAGCTTTTGTGTCTGATAAGGTTAAGTCAGCGCACGCCATGTAAGCATTCAGGAAGGACAAAACCAAAACGAATATTTTAATATATTAGGGTTTTTCGGGTTGCTTAGCGACAGTTGTATTGAACATAAGACAATAAATTACATATCAAATAGAAAGGTATTTTAATATATAAGCATATATCGAGAATATTACAAATATGAGATAGAAAACCTATGTTCAACCAATAATGTCCCTATGTTCCACCAAATCGTACCAAAGACCCTTAGGTACGATTTGGTCGTGATTGCGTCACAGTCTCTGTCTCTGTCTGTATGTGACAGAGTTAATTTGGTATTTAAAATATAAGTATGGATTATCAGATTTGTTAGCTTCTTTTGTATATACGCTGGTTTATAAGTCAGTAGGCAGGTAACAAAGAAAATCGACCTGAAATGCCAGCTGCATAAACTCTCACGCTAGGTGTTAGCTTAATATAGGAGTTGAGAAAACGTCATTAGTACAAACTGAACATACCAATTCATTTATAATAATATTATATAGTTTATATTGCTGATGATAATTTATTTGAATTGAAATACAAGTGTCTGGAAAAAAAAGAAAAGTTATCGAGACGAACTATTTGAATTTTTTTAATTTTTATGCAACCCTTATCTATACTAATATAATAAAGCGGAAGAGTTTGTTTGTTTGAACGCTAAGATCTCTGGATCTACTAGTCCGATTCACTTTGTTTTTGTTTTGTAGGAAAGCTGCATTCTTCAGAAGTGCTATAGGCTATATAACATTACATTACAGATATATAACTAATACATTAAAATATTTATTTCTAATTTGACATGCAATTTATTCTGCCATGTTAATAACAACCGTTACCGCGATATTTTGATATTCATCCTTATGAAAATAAATATAAAATAGTCACTTACTTTTACACATTTTATCTAGATTGAAATTATAGTTTACTCTATAACATTCTAATAAATAATTAAGGAGATGTCACTGATTCGAAATGACCTAGCCTTCGGGCAGCATAGTATGAGTATGACCGACGCGAAAGGGCAGATGACGTTGACGGTTTTATAAATCTTCATACATTTTCGAACTATTGTTAATTTTTATGTAATTATTTGCTGTTTATAATTAATTTGTACTACTCTTTGGTTCTCTTCTTATTTTATTTGATATTGCTCGCGAAACTGAATTTAATATAGAAAAATGTTTAGTTATTTCATAGAGTCTATATCTACGAGTGTGTACGCACACACGGAAAACTTTAGGTACTTTTTCTAATATTAGGAATATCCTTTAGTTACTTTAACTTCTTTTATTGGTTCATTTCAATAACTCTGATGTTTTTTTCTAACAATATGTCTCTACTTATTATTCTTTTTGATTATTTAGGCTAATATTTTCTTACTAATTCTGAAAACTGAAAATAATTTCATAAATATATTTAATAAATATTCTTATAGTTTAAGCAGGCGTAGCCGCGTCCGGGTCCACTAGTAGATTTATAATATCCGCATGCCTGTTACAAAATAAATCTGTTTGCTCATATATCACAGTCACTGGATTCCTTTTCTATTAATATTACATATTTTAAGATGTATTCTAGGTAAATGTATTCTGTAATCAGCTTAATTTTTTTTATAATTATTATACAAAAACTAAAAAAGGGGCTCTCCATACATTAATTTCCCAACTGAAACTATTATCTCGAACATTTTTTATTAATTTTTTACGTACGAGGTGTTTATAGACAGATCTTTAAAAGTGACATTATTAACATTTCTAAAATAGTCATTATAGAATTAGTAAATTTAGTAGTTTTGTGAAAAAATTCTTCTTCTTCTTCTTCTTCTTGATCACGAGCTGTCTTTTCCATTTCAAAGCGAAGTTCCAATTATTTGTGTTCCAAATGTAATAAAATGAAATCTATTTTATAAAAAATATAATATGAAAAATTTAACTTAAGATTCTGTGCTGTTAATCATAAAAACCTAATTGTAAATTTTAGTTAACACAAAAAAAGGTTACATATATATGGCCTTAATTCAAAAATCTGATTTAACAGTAAGTGCACTTTTCTTTAATCACCTTAGTATAGTAGCTAGCTACTATACAGCGGCCTCAGCCTTCATAGGAGACAAATGTGATTACGTTTCATTCGATCGTGGTAAAATCGTAACATATAATAATTTTCTTTAATAATTTATAAATTTACTTATAACAAGTAAGATAATGTGGAAATTTAGTGGAAGGCTAAATAAATGTTGTTCAAACATTTTCAGTGAACAATGAGCATGTTTTTTTTACTACGTAAAAAGGATTTAGCATTGCACATGCTTTCCAGACAACCGATAAGTGGATTCTAGAATAATTTAAAAAATTTGCGCTTTTAATATTAAATATTAAAATTCGATGAATCCTATTTGAAGCTCTTATAATTTTTTCCCAATTCTAAACAGAAACAAATAAACTGTATATTTATCTGATCAAAAATAAAACAATGGTTAAAGAAGAAATTCTAAAGTATTATTTTAATTCTGAAAGATAATTATGTGTCTTCCCTAGAAGAGTTCTTAGAAAACAAAAAAAATTAAAAACGACAATTGACTGGTTAGTATCAAATTTACTACCAATATATTAAGAAAAGCTTCTATTCTATTATTACGGGTATACCTAATTTTATATTATTGAAAACGATATGGAGTATAACAAAAGACCTTGTGATGTTGCGTGCACCAAGGACGTTAAAGCAGATATTACATATGCACTCTGAGCGAAAGCTATTGACTGCAACCCTTAGAAACCAACATTATGTGTTAGTACCGGAAATAATTCATGATTTCGTTAAAGATACACAAATGGATTCCTAGTACAGCTCATAATACTTTAAAACTATATTTTGTACTATCATAACACGTTAATAAGTCAATAATATTAAGGCAAGAACGACCTTGTATAGATATGTTTATAAATACATTACATATAAATAGTCATAATGTAAATGTGTAATTAATAAAATCCATATGGCGTGGTATGTTTTAGATGTCCAATAATCCAAATAATATATTTTAATCTCTCTAAGGCCGTCTGGGCGTAGCGGCACAAAGGTGTAACTATGTGACGACGGCTGTGGGTTCGATACCCACACGAGGAAGTGAAATTTACGTTTATATTTCCGTCCATCCGCTTTGCCTCCAGAATTCGGCAGAAAGTGGGGAACTTAGAGTCTTAACACTAGGTTCCCTCTGCCTGCCTGCTCTGTGTGCGGGATAGCGTGAATCGAATTTCGATTTTTTAATCGAATATTCTCACTGGTCAATTAGGTATATTATAAAAACCGTTCAAATACGAGTTGGCATCGCCCACAGAGGGTTCCGTACCAATTTCAGGATTGCAGATCAACGGAAAGTACAACTTATAAAAGTTGACAAACGTTAGTTCGCAGGGTCTCTGCCTACCCTGCTACATGCAAAATATAGCATGAAGCTAAAAAAAAATTAAATAGATTAAAGTTCAAACTTTTTCTAAACAACTTTCTAAGGAAACTTACGTTTTTGTTTGTTGCCTGGCAATATTTTCGTCTAACTAATAATGTGCAGTTATTTCAGGTTGCTATCTCGATGGCCTTTTATTTCCTACGTACTACGTCGCGTAGTCTTTTGCATATTCGACCTTACGGTGCCTTGGTGAGCTCGGTTGCGTATATATTAAAGTATAGCTTTAGTTGAATTTCTACATTCTTTAATGTTAAAGCCAAAACTGAAACAAAATTAATTAAACAAGAACAAATATTTGACTTTTTTCTATCGCCAATGTGGTTACATTTTTACAATTATGTTATAGTGGCAATCTAAGTTTATTTATTATTTTGTTAGATTTGATATATTACAAAATATATAATTTTTTTAGTCAACAGAAAGGGCGCCTCGCTTTGATCTCACTTTTACTAAGGTTAATATTCATAATTCATATTCTTAATTAGCTACATAATAAGAAAGTTTCATCA
This sequence comes from Heliconius nattereri, assembly GCA_013403645.1. Classification (NCBI taxonomy): domain Eukaryota; kingdom Metazoa; phylum Arthropoda; class Insecta; order Lepidoptera; family Nymphalidae; genus Heliconius; species Heliconius nattereri. The sequence continues at coordinate 277,273 of JAAIXI010000202.1, forward strand.
AAATCTGACCAATATTTTTCGCTTGAAAAGGAGTGTTTCTTATGTTGTATTATTTTTATTTTATACTAGCAGACGTGCGCAGCTTCGCCTGCTTATTTGTACCCTCAGGGTTGATATATAATAAACCATAAAACACGTGTTCAATGAAATATTTATAAGTCAATTAATTATTTAATTAAATTTAATTTAAACTTTTATAAAAATCGCTTGAGATTTAAATATTTTTCCATACAAGCTTTCAAACCCTTATTTGCACTCTTAGGGGGTGAATTCTAGAAAACGATAAAACACAAATTCAATTAAATATTTTTAAGAGTCTAAATTTCAAATTTTATAAAAATCGGTGGCGATTTAAAGATTTTACCATACAAAGTTTCAACCCTTATTCACCTCTTTAGGTTTAAAATCTTTCAAAATCCCTTAGTGGGTGTCCAGATTGCGAAAGTAAACATCTGTTCAAATTTCACGTTCCTACCATCAGCGCTTACGGCTGTGCGTGCGTCTTACCTCAGTCAGTGAGGACAAGTCCTTTTATATATATAAATATATATATATAGATGATAGTGTACAATGATATATATATATGAATACCTACTTCGCTCTTTTTTCTATTTCTTCAGTTAATCCAAACGCTACTTAGTAAATTCTAAGTTTCAGTTAAAATCCAATTAAGAGGATTATTTATATACATAATTTTTTGGAAGGAACTGTACACACTTTTATTTAAATATTTGAACTTCAATCTTGGCTTATAAATATTTATATACATTCTAATCTATGGTATCCAAACAAATATAATATAGCAGAAGAGTTTATTCATCCTTAAGTAAGCCGTAAATCGATAGACGAAGTGCTGTCGGATTGTTTTCTGCGCGTGCGCTTGAGTATATTATAAATATGTATATAGATTTGAGAAGCTTAATCAATAAAAATAATACTGACACGTCGAAGGCATTATTAATAATTTTGGAAGCTTATAATGAAATTATAAAACGACCTGGAGGTAGGTACGTCGCTCACTACGTGAACGGTGGTAAAATTATGTTCTATTTTCGATGACAACGGGTAGATGGAAATAAAGTATATTTTTTATTATTTTTGAGGGTATATTATTTTAAGAATAAAGTAACAATGTAATATAAATATTTGTTAATTTTGCAGTGAGGCCGTTGTGGCGCAGCGGCACAAGGGTGTGACTGTAACTCGGCGGTTATGGGTTCTGTTCCCACTCGAGGAAGTGAAATATTTATTTACGTTTATAATTCCAGAAATAGAAATATAAACGTAAATAAATATTTCATTTCCTCGAGTGGGAACAGAACCTATAACCGGCGAGTTACAGTCACACCCTTGTGCCGCTGCGTCACGACGGCTTCACGTTAATACTTTTAAATATTTATTTTAGTTTCATAATATTGATAAGGTTTTATTAAGTTCTTTATTAATATTTTCCTTAAAAAAAGTGAAACATACACAACATACAATCAGTGCGTGAATTACTCGATCAACATAAAAAGTGTAGTGTGCAAACAACAAGATGTACTAAAAAACGCACTAAACAACTTTTTGCCAAAAAAACATTCAAAAGGTGTGTAAAATAAAAACATTTGAAATTACAATCCGAAAAGTGCCAAATAATTATATTTTCGATTTAAAACTCCTTGATCAAAATATTGAGCAGCGCCATCTATTGTCACCCATTAGAACTTCTTAGTCAGATCTTAGGTCGATGCGCATTCAGAAACAAGGCAATTCAATATTTCAATCGACTATATAGCAAGTAGTACTTCTCTTTATGTAATAAATGGCGCAGAGTTTCATAAGCCGAGAATGGCAGATTCTTTTTTTACAATAACGATAAAAATATTCATTTTTGACTTTCAAGTCAAAACCAAGATCAAACATCAACAAATGGCAATTGCGAGTGTTATGAAGAAAACGAGGAAATGTTTTTTTTGTTAATCACCACATATGATATAAAAAAGTATGAAATGCTTAAAATGATCCATTGTATATATTGATTTCTATTCTGATGCAAATATGATATTATATCAATATAAAAAAATAAAAATTAATTAATATTTTTAATATAAATAATAATGAAACAATTTGAATTATAATAAATATTACTATAAATATTTAATAAAAATATAATATATAACTATAGTGAAATTCAAATTCATCTGTACTTATGAATATATTTTTTTATTCTGTGAATCTCATATTTTTATCCATCCATACCTATATTATAAATTCAAAAGTAACTCTGTCTGTCTGTCTGTCTGTCTTTTACGCAATCAGGCCCAAACCGCTAATTTAATTGTGATAAAATACTCATATAGAGATACTTGAGGGTACCGGGATGAACATAGGATACTTTTTTTTTCCTCATATTTGTAATATTTTCGATATATACCAATATATTAAAATAATTAATTTGACATGCAATTTATTCCGCCATGTTAATAACAATGGTCGCTACGCGTTGCTAAGCAACGGCTTGCAAAGTTTGTTGTTTTAAGAAAACGTCACCCAAAGTGAGTTTGCTTAATGCAGACATGGCGCGCGCCGATATAGATTTGTATACATTAACAAAAATTAGATGATTTCTATAATTTGATATTCATCCTTATGAAAATAAATATAATAGTCACTTTTAGCATTTCATCTAGATGGAAATTATAGTTTACTGTATAACATTCTAATAAATAATTAAGGAGATGTCACTGATTCCAAATGACTTAGCCTACGAGTTGTGTAGTATGACCGACGCGAACGGGCAGATGACTTTGTTGATTTTGTAATTTTTTATATATTTTCGAATTAATATTATTTTTTATGTAATTACTTGCTGCTTATAATTAATTAATCTTAGTTCGGTTATCTATACCGATGTTATACACTTAAAATATCGTAATTTTAATCATTTGGGATTTTATTTAATATTGTTCGCAAAAATTAATAATTATTTAATATAGAAAAATGTTTAGTACGCGCGCACGACAAACTTTAGGTACTTTTTCTAATGTTAAGAATTTCCTTTAGTTACTTTTACTTCTTTTGTTTGTTCATTTCGGTTACTCAGACATTTTTTCTAATAATAAATCTCCACTTATTATTATTTTTTAACTTATTTTAATTATTTAGGCTTATATTTTCGCGGGCGTAGCCGCGTCCGGGCCCACCAATATCTTATAAAACAAAGTCGCTTTTCGTGTCTGTCTGAACTTTCTAACTCTTCTTCTTCTAAACCACCCAACGGATTTTGATGCGGTTTTCACCATTAGGTCGAGTATTTCTCAGGGAAGGTTTATATATAGTTTATTATTTGTACATTCTTATGTAAATTAACATAAATACGATAAATGTGTATAAAGTCCTACCCCTTGATGCACTTTCGCGCATGCGCTGCTTTAATGGTAAGTACTACATGAAAATAATGTACTGGAGTATTGTTCCTCTTAATAAGATCTACAAAAAAGTCCGCGACAGCATTTTCGTATCTTTTAAGGATAACGTGTAGTGATCATATTTCTGTCTAAAAATTGTAATTTCAATATATTTTTTATTGTGAGGGATATTTTTCCATAATGGTATTAATCCTTATCCTTTAAAATATTTATTAATTTTCTACTTTAAACGAAGATAAAATTTGTTATTTACACTATTTCGAAATTGCGAATAGTTTTAGAGAAAAACGCATTTAATTGTTAACACATCACGCCGTTGACGCATCAGCTGTATGTTACTCAAGTTTCACTTATCGCTTACTCTCAGCATATAAATAAGTATATTAGTTACGTTGGCCATTTAATGTAGATCAAAACTGTCTTTTACTGTTTTTCATTTTAATAAGTACCTTAGAAGTTGTTACAATATCAAAAAATCCTTGCTGCGAAACGGCTTATACAAGCGCGTCCCCTGCGCCCGCCTAACACTATAAATAACCTAACACGCATCGGTGGTTCAGTGGTAGAATGCTCGCCTGCCACGCGGGCGGCCCGGGTTCGATTCCCGGCCGATGCATTCTATTTAATTTTTCATCAGGAACAGAGTACCCTCTTCCCTGCCCAACCGGTGTCGCCGTTTTAACAGCATTAACCACAAGCTCGAATGCATCTATCTCTATAGCAAAGAAGATTTAGATGTGTTTCAAGTATTGGATAATTTTAGTTGAATGTATTATTTCAGCGCGATATATTTGGTTTCATATTTTTTGTAGTTGTTATTAGTAGGTAGGTTTTTGTTTATAATTTCTTCCGTTTAAAAATAGTCATTTAAATATACTTTAATAAGTCCTTGAAAAGATTAGTAACACAGATTTAAAATTACAGTACTAATAAATCTTTTTGCTGAGGGATACCGATCTATAATCCTCCTCAGCACGGTTGCCAAGCTGTTTGAGAAGTTATTCCTTTTACTTCTTCAGTCGCACATCCACCCACAAAGCGAGCAGTTTGGGGAGCGGGTATACCACTCTGGGTAAACTTCGCAACAGTGATCAACCGAGAGAGTATGAGTGTACAATAGCAGTCTTCCTTGACGTAGCACGCTTATTCGACCACGTCTGGCACCCGGGCTGATTTCATAAAGTGCTCAGAGCCGGCACCCCCCAACACGTCGCATGACTTTGCCGCTCTGCTTTGTAAGTGACAGGATATTTTGCGTGAGAGTTGAGAGTGCGAGGTCTAGCAGCGAACCGATCGCTGCCGTTGTCCCAGTCAGAATTTTGTCACCTGCTCTCTACGCACTATACATTGATGACATTACAATGCCCTAGCGAGTATTACTCAACGAGGAATCCTGTAGATGGTACGGAACCTCACCCTCCGGCGAGTGACGCAGGCACCATATTACGTGAACACCACGCGCCACTCACCGCAACCTAAAAATAGAAACCCTAGAGGTACACATTGGTCGTCTCGCGTCCAACGTATTCCGTTGCGCCGGTGTATCGGGTCACCTGCACCTAAGGAGCAGCACTCCGCATACCGGCCGCCCGAGGTCAGACGTCTTCTTCCGAGGGACTTTCTATCCTCCTCCAAATCCCACTCATGAGCAGTCATCTTGGTCGTTTAATCAACGCCTCCCTCAGGAAACCGAGAGCCCAATTCCGATCCCCTTCCGCATCCCCTTCCATGTATCTGCTCTAAAGCAGGTTTTCGCCTGAGACCACGGTCAGAGAACCAAGGCCCTGATGTCGTTCAGAGCTAGTACGGAGATGGCCGAGAGAATGTTTTGCGCCTGGCAAAGTAAATTTAGAAGTGATTGCACGTATTTTGGAGTTATCCAATAATTATAATGTATTTCCACGCGACATAATTGGATACATCTTTCGTTTAAGTATTTTTGAGTCAGAGAATAGTAGGTGGTCTGTTGTTTATAATTTCTTTCGCTTAAGTTTTCTGTTATTTGTGTTATTTATTTGTGTTTAATTTAAAACAATTGGAAAATCCTTCTTGGAATTACGAAAATGCAGGTTGCATTAGGGTTTAATTAATTTTCACATTATCTTAAGTGCTTTGCAAACATACATTATATGAATAATACAGTAGTTAAGGCGGGCGAAGCCGCGAGCGGGTCGCTAGTTATAAAATATATTACATTAATTTTATTATTATGTGACAATGATGATTTTTACCAGACACTGTTCTAATTAATTGTATATTATATTTTATTTAGTGTTATATTTAAATGGCAAATGTACTTATTTTTTTTTAATAAAATACAATATAAATACAATATGTGAGTACAATTTCAATGCAATTGAGGAAAATGTTTTTTATAGATGTATGATGTGACTAACAACACAATGGTTGTGGGTTCGATTCCCACTCAGAAGAATGAATTATTTGTATTTCCTCTCTCTCTCTCTCTCTGGTAAGTTTCATTTAAAAACATAAATATTATTAAATATGATCAAATTTTATTTAAATTGTTGATCTATAAAAAAAATTATAGAAGTATTATTAGTGTATCGTTTCGGCTTATATAATCTCTTTTACAGTATTATTTAATTTATTACTTTTTGTTATTTTATTGCATTTAAATGTCTTACTTAATATATCGACGGCCCCGGAAAGGTCCGGTAAAGCATCAAAGGTGAAAAATTTCAAATGTCTTTTATTGTTGTTTTAAACTAATAATAAGGTTAGTTTTCGATTCTATACAGGTTTGAAAAAACGCATAAATAACTATTTTTTGTAATATTATAAAAAAATCACAGACATCATCATCAGACAACCGTCCAACCCACAGTCCCATTAAAAGACAGACTTTGTGCCCCTGCGTCACTACTGGCCCCCAATACTAATGAAGCAATCATCAATAGAGTTTCTGCGTAATTAACCAACCTAATGTGTTTTCCTCTAGAAAGATGAGAATGTATCATCGATCGATGTATTTGGATTTCCATACGATATAAATAAAAAAACAATATAATAAAAATAACAAACATTTTATCTGTATAAAATTGACGTAGACATTTAATTATTCAAAAAAAAAAACCATATTTTTATACGTTGTACTCACAGTTTATATTTTGTAAATAATAGCGGAACTCTTTTCATAAGCTGGCCGGGCTTTATGCTTTAAGCTATTATATATTTAAAAACTTGGCCGTTTTACACACTCAGTATAAAAGTCGCGACTTGCTTTCAGGTCGTTCAAGAATACGAAAGAGCCGTAATCTTTCGCTTAGGGAGATTACTTTCCGGAGGCGCTAAAGGACCTGGTAAGAAGAATACTGTTTATATTTTCATTTGTTTTAAATTAATTTTTAAAATGATTTTTATAATTTTAAATCTATTTAATTACATTATAACATTTATAACTTATTTAATATATATAATTATATATATTAAATAAGTTATAAATGTTAATAATAAAATTAAAAAAAAAAAAAATTGTCGGTAGGGGTCTCATCCAACCCCTCTAGTATAAACTCTAGATATAAGTACAGTTTAAATTGTCCCAAAATTAAGTACGCCACATAAAAAAAAAACAAAAAACCTTTCATAAAATAAAAAAAGGCACGGGCAACTATGCGCCCGTGGATGTACCTGTAAAAATTTAAAAAAAAAAAAATCTATTTAATTAATATTTTGTAACAATTACCTACATATATATCCTTTGCGAATTATTTTATTACATACGCTTATATTTATTTATATATATATGGGTAAGAAGAATTGTACTTTTGTTTTTTTTTTGCACAGGAATATTCTTCATATTACCGTGCATAGATTCATATGCCCGCGTGGATCTTCGCACTCGTACTTACGATGTGCCCCCTCAAGAGGTAAGTGGGGTTAAGAAGGACTACCTCTAAAAAACAAACAATTTTAAGTATCATAATATGAAAAGTAATATAAACATATATTTTATACATTTTTTTTTCTCTAAGGTATTAACTAAAGATTCGGTGACTGTATCTGTCGATGCAGTCGTTTACTACCGCGTTCACAACGCTACCATTTCCATTGCTAACGTGGAGAACGCCCATCATTCTACGAGACTTTTAGCTCAGACAACCCTTCGTAACACCATGGGAACCAGGCCACTCCACGAGATACTGAGTGAACGCGAAACAATCTCCGGAAATATGCAGATCTCTCTCGACGAAGCAACAGAGGCCTGGGGTATAAAGGTGGAGCGAGTGGAAATGTAAGTAGTTAATATAGGAATATTATTATATCATACTGACTGCGAGTTGGCAAACTTTGCTAGTTAGGTCTGGTGCCAAACTTGTGATAATGCCGGGCAAAGCTTGTAATATATCGTTCTGCTATGTCCTACTATAATTGAATTAACTGCAAAACTCTGTTTTTTAAAACAAATCTTTTAATGGGAAACTAAAATGTGGAAACTAAAACGAGGCTAATCGTAGCGCATGGGCACAAGAGTTGTGTGTTCGATCCCCACTCGAGGAAATGAAATAGAAATTCGCTCTACTCAACATGCAATGCCTCCAGAATTTGGCGGAAAATGAGGAACGAAGTGTCTTAACACTAAGTTCCCACTGCTAAAATGCTGTGTGCAGGATACAGCGTGAAGGTGATAAAAAATATAATTTCAATAAACGTATTCTATTATCAACGATCAAATTATTTTATTATTTGCTTTGCATTTTGTTTACAAAAAACATTGAGGTATGGACTTGAAAGTTGAAATCTAGGTCATAGTGTGTAATTTTACTGAAATATCGTCCTTATTGTTAGAGCTTAACGATTTGAATTCCATTAAAACAGCCCTACGAGGTATCCATTAAATTGTATGGCTCACAAACACTAGGATCAAACCTATCATTAGTGAATCAATAATGGTGACGCAATATCCCTGGTGATAAGGTCTGAGGAGTGGTCGTCCGTGGTGTCTACGAACTTTGTTGTTATCTTGTACGAATCGCAACCATTCTACATTAAGTTATTAAATTGTTTTTAATAATTTCAGTTCAAATGTTTAATATATAAGTTTTAATAGAGTCTGGAGAGGTATAACTATGAAATTTGGCGATTTATGTAAAAACTATCAGCTATAATTTGTAGGTTCATGCATTCCATACAAAATCAGTTCATATGCTCGCAAAATTGGGTTTATCAATAATCAAAAAGTTAGGCCGTAGTGGGTTCGATCTCCACTCGAGGAAGTGAAATATTTATTAACGTTTATATTTCCATTTCTTCGCTCTGATGTCGAGGAAAAGCGTGGCGTTGACTGAACACGCAATGCCTCAATGCATAATGTGAGGAACGGAGTGTCTTAACACTAGGTTTCCTCTGCCTACCCTGCTGTGTGTGGAATACACCGTGAAGCTGTTTTTTAATAAGTTAGTTGTACGGAAGCATCATTTATCACAGTTAATTTAATTATTATTGAAAACCTGTTTAATAATAAATTTAATCTACAAATAATATAAGTAAGTAAGTTCTTAAAGTATTTAAATGTTTATTAGTCATTTTGAGTAGGTGACAAACAATATATTTGGTCGTTTATATGTTAATATATATTATATTCATATATAAACGACCAAAATAACAAGTAAGCAATGCATCGTGGACAAATAATAAATTAAACATAAAAAAAAGAAAACATCGCAAGGCTGAGTCATATTTTCTAAATTACTAAAATAAGTTTGTGAATAAAAATAATATTTAAAAAAAATATTATTGTTAATATATCAATATTTTCTATTGGTTATTTTTTAACCTCTAATTAAATGAATATCACCATAAAGCCAGTCGTAGTGCCGTAGCTCAGGTGTGTGACTATAAACGCGACTGGTTGTGGGTCGATCCTAATTTATATTTTCATTTCTTCGTGGTGGCGTAGCGGTGTAGTACTAACTATCATCGTTGAGGAAAGTCGTAGCTCTACGTACACGTAGCTTCATTGCAAATAATCTAGAAACAATTTTGCTTGGTCTTATATTTTATGTTAATTGGAATCATTTTTATAATTTACAATTTTCTTTTTGGCTGATTTCATGAAAGAGAAAATTTTTCGTCTGTACTTTTCCGTTTTAGTAAAATATTGTTCACAGTATCGAGGTGTAATATTAAGTAAGAAACTATATGTATTTTAACAATAGTATGTGTTCTGATAATAATTGTATGATAAAGAAAATGGTCGATATGATAAAAATTAATATTGCTATTAATTTTTATAAAAAAAAATATTAAAAAGTTGGACCAAAATAGATTATTGTCCCCGAGTAGTGGACCCGAACGCGGCTACGTTCGCTTGAACTATACGAATATTTATGAAATTATTTTCAGTTTTCAATAGAGAGATGCGTTAAGCAAGCCCATTTATGGTGACGTTTTCTAATAACAAACTTTGCAAATCGTTGCTTAGCAACAGTTGCATAGCGACGGTTGTTATTAACATGGCGGAATAAATTGCATGTCAAATTAATAAGTATTTTAATATATTGGTATATATCGAAAATATTACAAATATGAGAAAAAAAGTATCCTATGTTCATCCCGAGCCCCTCAAGTATCTCTATGTGAGTGTTTTATCACAATTAAATTAGCGGTTTGGCCCTGATTGCGTAAAAGACAGACAGACAGACAGACAGACAGAGTTACTTTCTAATTTATAATATAGGTATGGATGAAAGGCATATCTTATTGTTAGCCTTAATGAAAAAATAAAATAACGAAAAGCAATTTAATATCTCTTAAAAAACAGTAGTTTTATATACAATATAAAATGTGTGGGTTGTACCATCAAGCCTTATTTATGTTATTGATACCTCTAATGGATTGCAAATTGATACGGATCGGTTGCGTGCTTACTAACTAGTATTAGATATACTTCAGCTTTATTTTCTGTGTAAAAGATATAAAAGATAAATTAAAGATTGTGTGTGTAAAGGAAAATATTATAAAGAGAGAAACAAGATTAGACAAAATTTGCTTCCACTTGATCCAGTATGCACTAGGTTAGTCAGAGAAAATCTAGTGTCAATATACTTCGTTCTCTGCTTTCCACATGAATTTGTGACAGTGCATATTGAGTGGTGAAACTCAATATTTTGATTGAGCAGAGAAATTTAAATTATAATATTCGGAAAAAAACTTATTTTCAGACGTTCCTATAATAATATTACGCTGCTCAGCTTCACCCGGTGGGTTGGTCCTAGTAGAATACGATATTGAAATAGTCTATAGCTACGTCTTTCTCCACAAGCTTCATATTAGAGTTGAAATTTCTTAGAAAACGAAGTTTCTTTATGTAAAATTCTATGTAAAATTTTATCTTTTGAATTTCAAAGAACGTACACGTTTTCAATGCCTTTTATAGATTTTTTTATTTAAACGCTATCTTTTTACCATCTGCGAGTGGACATCGGATTAAAAAGACATTCACTGAATCGCTTGACACACTTATCTTTTCTATATGAAATTCATTTAGCTTATGGGTCATACACAAATCGCGACCTGAATGTGTACGAAAAAAAAAGTTAAATATTTGTTCAAATATTAAAATCACTATCATTTAATTCTTATAGATTAACTTAATACATGAAAAATATGAGACCAGATCATTATTCGTTTTTCAGAAAGATATTCGATGCATAATTTTTTTGATGACCACAAAAGGGACACAGCTCTACAGAAAGTATAAAGTATTAGTGCTACATGTATTTGTTTGGTTTCCTTCTTCTAATAATAATAGTATTGGTTAATGACGTCCTTGATTACGATATGACATCAATATTGTGATGAAAAAATTTAAAAAATCTAGTAAATGTCAGATTCATACAGCAGATTCCTTCAGTCTTAAAAATGTAAAGTAATAAATAGAAGAAAAATATAATTTCTTACAATTACTGAGTAGCAAGCATATTAATCCATGTTTTCTTATCCTTATTTGATTGTTCATAATATTTTCAGTTATTTTCTACATACCTCAACGGAACTAAACTCAAAATCTTTATTAAAAACAATGAATAAATTTATAAACAATGTTAACGTAACGATAATGATGCTGTAACAAATACTAGCCTCTTAAAACAATAAGAAAGAGTCCTAATCAAACTAAACAATATCTACTCAATAATGAATGGCCAACTATTATATCGAAAAAAATAAATAAAATTAAGTTTTCTTCGTTCATTTTCATAAAACTCTTTGTTTCTTAATCAGATCTTTAAGTAAGTAATCATGTCTCATATTTGTAGAAATAGAACAGATAGATGTTATCTTAAGTTGTAGCGACTGATAATCGACGAGTAGTAAAGAAAGACCCAAGTGTGTAAATAAAGTTGTATTTTTAAACCACCAAAATGGATTGGTTGAACTTTTGATCCAAATTTGCAACAGTAATTTTCAAAGAATAATAATAATAAGCCCGCAGGGCAGCTTGTGGCGATCTGTTGGGGAGTGGCGACTTCACGGACCTCAGTCCTCCTCCTCAGGAGGGGAGTTGTAATTTATCCTCTGACTTTCCTTTATTGGCCGGCAGAGTGGAGCGCAAGAGCTATATGTTCAAAAGGGTGGAAGTGATCAAACGTAATACGTAATAACGGGGAATCCTGCTCACGAGCTCCTCGTGATGGTCAGCTCTGCTGCTGCTTCTCTCTACGCCCTTAGCTGACCACCCCGATGTGGCGCCGCTTTGTGGAAGCCCATCTAGTGGGAGGCGAGTCACCATCCACCAACCATTCAATTTGAGACTATTGTAAAGACGGACGTCCGGTAGTCTCATCCAATGGCCAGTCCATCCAAATTCCATTCCATAGTCCTAGTTTAGATTTTCATATTTTCTACAGTTCCTACGCATTAACCGGCGACCATCTCTGGGCAATTACCTGTGGTTGCCCAGCGATGGATCTCGGCTGATGCGTCACAGTAAATCTTTTGTATATTCTCTACTGTGTCTTCTCGCAAGGACCGGGTTCTTTTGAACCCTTGAATCTTAAAAGAGAAACATAATAATACTAATAATATTTATTAAATTAATATTTCATACATAAAAATAGCAACTTTAATCGGTAATAACTGCAGTAGTATTAACTGTGTTTCAGTTATTAGCTTCAGCCTCGCAGCCGGTGATAATTCAGAAGCTAATATGTAAATTATCAGCTGGAGATGATGATTAATGTTGATCAATCTTTTGTTTTATAGATATAATGACACGATATTAGTTAATAATAGCATCTTGTTTAGCTCTACTTGTCGCACGTCTTCGTTTTTTCTTCTCTTCATTGTTTTAGTGCACCCCAGATCTATTTGAATAAGGCAATATGGCTGGAACAATGTAAAAAAGCTAGCTAAGCTAAGATTTCGTTATTTAAGCTAATAACTTATACTACACTTGACACTTGTAAAATGCTATATGCTAAATCTAAAACATTAGTCTGCATTTAATTTTTCAAGATATATACGATATATTGATTTTATTTTGGTCATTATAAAATAGCAAAAAAGCTGTTAGTTTAGTTTTACAAGCGCAAGCATAAACAAATAAACAAAAAAGTGATTTTGACATTACAACAAATATTTTTTATTATTAATAGTATTTTATGTGTTATACATCTTCCCTGTGGACACCTAGAGTAACAGAAAATATGTCTACAGAAATGATTTTCCAATCAAAAGTCAACAATGGTCTTTAGTTTTCAAGGATAGAGAAATTGTGCCTAAATATTTACAAATATAAGTACCACATACTTACCAAAATACACTTAAAATAGGAAAGATTCATTGATCTTTTACAAAATGAATAAAATACACGATTTTTTTTATTGGAATATAAAAATACACATCCGTCAGCAAATTATAGCTGTCTAATATTACCAAATTAAAAGATATTACATTTAAGGTAACTATAGTAGACATTTTTTTAATGCAGATTTTTTGGATCTCAGAAAAGAGTCATATACGTATTGTTGTAACAGCTTGTTTATTAGAAATTATAGTAAAAAGGCTGAAGCACATTTTGGAAATAATCAATAAAAACTTAGCTCAAGTATATTCTACGATGAAAATATGTATAATTTTGATAACACGGGCCACATAAATAACTTATTTAATTATTTTTGAAACTATTAACTACGAATCTGAACAGTCCACAGAAGGGGACAAATGATGGAATTTGATTTTTTTCTTTACATTGTTTTTTTTAATTTTGATGTGTAGTATAGTCAAACTAGAATGAAAAATCGTTCTATTTTCTTTTATTTATTATTGCTGTTGTAACATAACACTCATATGAGTATGACCCTTATGTATTCTGTTGTAAGTACGGTAAACAGAGAGAGCATGGAGGCATTGCGTGTTGAATGGCGGAACTCAACACCACACTTTTCGCTTTGCCTCAACACCAGAGTGAAGAAATGTATAATATTTAAATATTTCATTTCCTCGAGTGGAAATCAAACCCACAATCTGTCTTTTGAAATATTTAATTTTATTCAACTTCTTCTTCCTCGTGGCATTAATCCCGGCTATTGCCAGGGTCTGCCTTCCTACTCAACCTACTCCACTTTGCACGGTCTTTTGCGCCCTCGGTGGTTACTTCTCTCTCCTGACATCCAACCAGCGCTTCCTTGGGCGTCCGGGAGATCTCACTCCGACATAGTTCTTAGGCCGGCGCGTAACGTGGCCAAACCATCTCAGGCGACGCTCTTGGAGCTTATCCGCTACATCACAGACCCCAAGACTACCTCGAATGAATGTGTTGCGTATGCGCATGTGCATAATGGATCCAAGGTACCTGAACTTTTCCGACTTAACGGCTGGCTCAGGACCTATAAGGATCGTGCTCGAGTCCGGGCTCCCGCAGGCCGGACTCGAGCACGATTTTTTTCAAATCTGATACAATGTTACAGCAAAGATGTTCGCTTACCCGTTCAATTGCAACGCGCTATGGCTGCCGAGGCTGAGGCCGCGCGGGAGGCACGCGCCAAGGTGATCGCGGCTGAAGGGGAACAGAAAGCGTCACGAGCTCTCCGCGAAGCCTCCGAAGTCATTGGAGATAGTCCAGCTGCTCTGCAACTTCGATACCTCCAGGTCATATTACTTTTCTCTTTAAATCTTAAATATTTTATTATTTCAATATCACAGTAGGCACTTATATATTTTCCACTACTTATAATTTTAACAATGCAATATATTATATTTGTCAGCCATTTTTAAAATGAAAATCGTCTTTTTTTATTAAAATCTTCAGAACAATGCCCTTTTTGTCTAGATAGAGCTCTATCATTGTTATAAAAATAAATAGTGGAAAATTAAAACAAAATAAGACTACGCGCCAATACTGCTGGTCTATACTCGATTAAAATATTGTTTTTATATGAAGGTTTGTGAGGATAGATGTTTGTTCCACTTTTACGCAAAAACTACTGAACGGATTAAGATGAAACTACTGTAATATACCTTATACGTTAGAATAACTAGAATGCATGTAAATATTTTATATATATATATATATATATATATATATATCTTTTTTTGGCTATAATATAATAATTAATTTTAGGCGCGCGAAGTCGCGTTTAAGTCGCTAATACTTATTTAAATTTGCTTTTTCCACAGACACTAAACACAATATCTGCTGAGAAGAACTCAACTATTGTATTCCCTCTGCCCATCGATCTTCTCACATATTTCTTGAAAGCGAAAGAGGAATCTTCTTAAATCTTCAATGTAACGAAATTCATATAAAAATAAATATTCCAATGTTTTATGATCTCTAAATGGATACTCAATGAAATAGTTGCATATAAAAATATTACAATTGTAGTTAAATATACATAAGTATACACTTTATTTACTTTAATATCATTGCAAATATTATTTTATTTTTAATTAACTAAATATTATATGAGGCGCGAGGCCAGTCGGGGCGCACAAGTGTGATTGATTGTGTGAAGGGTGAATGCGACAGGGTTCGATTCTCACTCGAGGAAATGAAATATCATATTATTTCATTTCCTCGCTCTCTTAACGACGCAAAGCACGGCATAGAGTTCCGTCACTCAATAAGCAACGCATCCAGAATTCGGCGAGTGTGAAAGAGAAATGTCTTAACCCTAGGTTCCTCCTAGTCGAATGCCGGATAAAAAATATGATATATTATATATAAACTTAGGTAAATAAAATCTTAAGTTATGAATAGGTATCTATTATATATGTACATATATATGTCGTTTAAGTCTATATCATCAAATTATATCA
Source organism: Heliconius nattereri (assembly GCA_013403645.1). Lineage (NCBI taxonomy): Eukaryota > Metazoa > Arthropoda > Insecta > Lepidoptera > Nymphalidae > Heliconius > Heliconius nattereri. The sequence goes on from JAAIXI010000202.1 coordinate 292,965, forward strand.
TTTTTTAATATATTAGGTTAAAATGTATCATTTAATCATAAATTTTGAAATCATATCGGCATTATTAATATTAGTATTGCTAAACTATTTACGTAGCGAGAAAGCACGTAGAAAGAAATTTAAACCTTTTTTAAATATTTATAGCAAGTTTTTTTTAATTTTCTTCTTCGAGTACACTATATGTCTGTATGTTTAAATACACATTATAAAATTGTTCAAAGAAATACATAAACATAATTATGTTAAGTGAATGGTGTGTTTTACTTTCCTATAAACTTCGTAACACTTCTCCTATATCCTTCACTAGCGACCCATACATGGCTTCTCCCGCTTAAAGTTCTTTTTAATAGCCTAATTATACAAAATACATAAATTTCAGCCTATGTGTTATTCCGAAGTATATCAGTTATCAGTTTAATAATTTTTGAGTGAAAATAGAACAAACATTCGCTCAAAATTATTCACATTTATAATAATAGTGAGAGGGATATTTTCAAAGCTTCAATCCTCTCTATTAGGGACTGCCCATAATTTATGGCAAAATTGATTTCAAAGGCTGGACAGAAGCTAGTAGGACCATAATATAAGCTAAACTTCAAAAAAATGGCCAAGAGCAAATTGAATACTCCTATAAAAGGTTCCGTAGTAGCAAGATTACTCATATAACGTATCGAATACTTATACAAGTGTAATTTTCTTGTTCTAAATTAAAAAAAAACTATATCCAAATTTATATCGTAATTAAATTATAATTTTATTGAGCTGAGCTATGCGCAGCTCTTACTTGTAAAAAGTGTGTTTCGTTGTAATGCTACTCCTCCAAGACCGTTAAACTTACAGCTCTGACATTTTGCAGGAACGTTGTGGACGAAGCGGTGATCCCAGCGAAGTAGTTTGGTGATAATTGTAATTGTATTATAGTTTTTGAGTAAATGGTCAAAATGTGTCCCATAGTGTAAAACTGTGGAACGTTTTTAAATTCACACCCTGTGCGAACAAAACAAAAAAATTTGCAAAATTTTGCGCAACATAGCTTCGCTCAGCTCCACCCGCCGTGTACAACATATGGCGGATCCTAGTATTTTACATCTTAAATAGAAAAATATTATGTATCTACGACATATACCGTTACATACACAAAAATCTGAATTAAAAATCTCTTTCTTCTTTCACCTTCTATTATTTTATTCAGTTATAAATTTATAATACTTAGCATTATAAGTAATCCTAGAGTAATCAATTATAAAATTAACTAGATTATTATTGGCAAGTACTAATACTAATTTTACAAAGGAACACTATCCTTTGTTGACAATGTGTTTCTAATTAAATATGCCCCAAAGAGATTCTTTAATGTAAACGCTTATAAAATCAATCTATATATATATAAAATCGAAAGGTCACTCACTCATCACGAAATCTCAGAAACTACAAGTGCTGGGAATCTCAAATTTTGCGTAGGAGTTATTTATAGGACGTAGGTTCTCGCTAAGACGGGAATTTGCAATACTCGACTTCTAAGGGGTTGTTTTTGGGGTTGAAAATTTGTATGAAACTTCGTCACTACAAATGCTAGGAGTCTCAAATTTTGCATGGACGTCACTTATAGGACGTAGGTACTCATGGAGACAGAAATTAATAATAACGTAGTTCACGCAGGCGAAGCCGCGGGCGGGCCGCTAGTTATTTATAAAGCTCGAAATTGATAACGCCCGCGTTGTGATCTTTTTTAAAAATAACCACTACATGGTTTGCTGTTTAAATTAACTCTAAGATTGCATAACAATTAAAATCTGACGTTTGCATATATGTATAATTTGTTGGTTTCATTAAATTTTAAATTCGGCGAAAAGTGGGGAGCGCAGTGTCTTAACACTAAGCTCTCACCCTAGTTGCTAGAAGCGAGATACAGCGAGAGAAAAGAAAAAAAAATACCATCTATAATTTAAGTTACTTTGTTTATTAATATTAGTAATTGTTTATTAATATATGTTTTAATAATGATACAGAGAAGCAGTATTAGAAGCTATATTTGTAGCTTATTCTAGAACGTACTTTTTATAAATCAGCTGTAGGTATTATCGACCAATGAATGACGAATGGTGTTCGATGTGAAGATCGACAAGTGATAAATTACTTTCCCAATCGATTCGTTCGAAAAAAGACTAATAAAAACTGTACGCTACTATAGGACAAAATGCGGATAATTTATTACCCATGTCAAGCTGCTTCCATTATTTCATTTACACTTCATTCTCTGCTTTCCACTAAAATTTAAATGGTAATCCGAGTCATAGGTTGGAGCGGCTATGGCAGAAAAACAAGCCTCCTTGTACAGGCTCCTTCTCAAGTAGAGACCCTGGTCACCTCTTGCGAGGCCAACTGGGAAGCGTTAAATCGATTGCTTATTTTTTTATTTTTTTTTGTCTTATAGATTTCCTACTGACCTATGTTTTTCTTATTTCACTTTTCCCTAACTTTATGATATTTCACTATATAATTATTTCATTCTTTAAATAAGTACTGATTTTGTTTCTATATCTATTTACCCCACTTTATCGGTACGGCAGTATCTACGAGGCTACAAAAACATCAATATTAGACCAAATTACAAAAAACTGGCTGGTTTTATATAATAATTAACATTTTTTGTGACTTTGTCATAAATACATATAATTATTGAATGCGAGATTTAATTTGAAATCACATAAAATATTTATTATATTATAAGCTTAAAAAGTACTCATGGCGTTGGTAAGCTTAAATTTATTTTATAGAATTATTATATATATTAATATTTATTATTATTATAGAAGTATAATCAACAGAATCTATGACAACCAATTTCCTACTAAAAAAGTGACAATAATAAATTAATCTTCCAGTTGTTACGGACCCACAAAGTAAAATTGCTGAATAAAATAATTGGTAAAGGTTGGTGCAATATATAATTTTTAAGCAGACTATATTTTTTATATATATATATATATATACATATATATATATATATATATATATATATATATATGCGCTTATTATACCATGTAAACAACTAGTTAATTTTTGTTTAGAATGGAAACGTTGGACATCATATACGATTCACCAGCATCAACACGATTGCTTAGTCATTGGGGCGGGAGGGGCTGGTTTGAGAGCGGCAGTTGGTCTGGCCGAAGCTAAATTTTCCGTTGCCCTCGTCAGTAAATTATTTCCAACGCGTTCTCACACGATTGCTGCCCAGGGCGGTATGAACGCTTCCATAGGTGAGGATATCTTTCGTGAGATTAAGATGTCTTTCATGATAAAACTAAATTATAATATGTGAAAAACTGATAGATTTTGTTATAACATACTAGCTGCTACCTACCGTTTTGCCTGCGTGATCGAATGGAAGTAACAATTGTTATGTTATTATAATGTTATACTCGTGGGCTTGAGCTTATATACAAAAAATAAATAAAAGCTTAAATTTTATTCCTTATCTTAATTTTGCATTGATATCTGTTATCGGTTAAATTAAATATATAGATATTTTTTTTCATAAATGTCATTATTAATAGGTAGCATGCATGAAGATGACTGGCGCTGGCATTTCTATGACACCGTCAAAGGATCTGACTGGCTTGGTGATCAGGTAAGCTCGTTTATGTTTCAGTTAACTATGTAACTCTATGTTCTCCGCTAACGTAATGCCTCAATGGATTAAATGGATGGATGGATTATTAAATAAATAGTCATTTTTATGATATGTACGATGATTAAGCCCTCGAGCATCGTTTTTACAATGACATCCCAATACGCCACGTTGTCTCAAGGTGCCTCAAAATAATACATAAATTCTGCTTTCTATTTGAAAAGAGAGAGAGAGAGAGAAGTATATATTTTTGTAAAAATATAACTAGGTACTCGGCAGGAAGTTGAAATATCTTAAGATTAAATCTTAATGTTAATGATGTATAAAACTGATTATTTTTCCTAGGATTCTATCCAATATTTGACACGCAACGCACCCAACTGCGTTTTCGAATTAGAAAATATGGGTATGCCATTTTCAAGAACCAAAGACGGAAAAATCTACCAGAGATCTTTCGGTGGTGGCACCATTAAAAATGGCAAAGAGATTGCAAAACGCACGTGCGCTGTTGCTGATCGGTAAGTTCTTTTACATAGAGAATCAAGTAAAGAATATAGTGTAGTTTTGACGTCGCCCTGTCAAGAGTGGTACATCTTCTTCTTGGCTTTAACCGATTTATACTACCTTTTGTACAACCACCTCTTGTACTTATAAAAACGTCTCATATTTATTTCTTAATATTTTATTTTTGGTTTCGATTTACTGAAAGTAAAATATAAAATTAGCACTATCACCGTACAAGAATAAAAAAATATATGTCACTAAGCAATCAAAAAAGGAAAGAAGAAATGGTGGACGCAACGCTGTTCTTGGAGAGAGAAATTTCCTCCATCCTTTTATTCTTACTCTACTTATAGAGATACTAACACGTGCGTTCCCAGCTTAAGCCTCGCGAACAGTAAGAGGGTAACAGAAAAAATACAATATTTAAAAAAGTAAGAAGAAAAAAAAAGTTATTTTTTAATGGTAACTATGATAAATAATGTGCGCGGTAGGAGAGGTTGAGAGAGACCTCGTTTGACATTCGAAAACACAGTATCAAAAATACTGGGGGATAGCGTGTAAAAAGCATAAGGACCCCAAGGGGGGCATGTATGAAGAGGTTGATGACAGTGGACGAGGCGAAAGAGGTATGCAGAGACCGTAGCACTGGGCGCTCCGCTCACTGACTACCCCGTTTATTTCCACTTTCCTTTGAGTATAAATTTAACCTAATATTTAAAAAAACGGATTTTATAAGAGGGCTTAACAATTAAATACGTCCTTAATTTAGTCCTTAATTTTAAACAATAAAAGATATAGCACAGAGACCTGAAGTTAGAAAATATATTCTGTAGTTGTAAATGCCATCTAGTAAAACGAATTTTCAACCTTATTATAGTCTAGATGGCGGTAATGGCTTATAATATACCAGGTACAGCGTTTATCCGACGGAGAGAGCTTTGCATACTTTTTTTTTTTAATTTACTTGTCAACCGGCTACAATGGCAGTATTTTATTTATTTTGTTCAAAGAATCATGAATTATTGTCTTTTTATAAAGAGTATTGTAAAAAAAATACAATACATAATGAAAGTATTTTTAAGCACTATCTAGAGGTTTTTCAGTTTTAATCTATAGATGGCGCTATTATATTTATTCCACTAGTAACAGAATTTCTCCAAAAGAGAGAGCTTATTCAATTTTGCTTTTGTTTTGTGAATACTGGGCTGGCGGTATGGCTTGTGAAATGAAGGTGGAAAAAAGGGTTTTAGAATATATTATTACTTATAAATTAAAATTATTACATCCATTCAATCCTATCAATTTGGCCAACATTATGGCTCCTTTCAACACACCACTACGATATACAGAGTGTTTTTATCTTCACCGCTTTAAATGAAAGCACAGTTTTAACTACTCTATAAAAACCTAATATAATTAAAATGAAAGAGATTTTGGCACAAATTAAATAGTGATTTTTTCGAACAAAATAAATTAAAAAACGATTGTTAAATAATAATAAAACGCCATTTGTTAAAAATGACGCATTCAACATGGCATACACCTGATTCACGAAATCGGGTCGTAGGCAACGGCGGTAATAGGTAATAGGTAAACGGAAAACAGGTAATCTCTTTCTCCTGGCATATCTTTTGAGTATGAAAAATGGTAGATCGCCAACGTTTAGTAGAAGTTACGTGGCGATAGCGGAACTTAACACCCCGCTTAGTCTTGCTTCAAAGGCGAGGGAATGAAAGTAATTTGAACACGATGAGTGCGGCTAATTTCCCTATTGAATATCATAAATTCTCTTAAAAAATTAACGATACGATATAATGAAACATTATTTACATCACCCAGGACGCAAAAAACCGTGCAAAGTGGAGTAGGTTGAGTAGGAAGGTAGACCCTGGCAATAGCCGGGATTAATGAAAGAAGAAGAAGATAATGAAACATTATTTTATTTCCAGAACGGGGCACGCTCTCCTTCATACGCTTTATGGATACAGCACAAAGTTTAAGAATATTGACCTTTTCGCCGAATATTTTGTTCTGGATCTACTTGTTCAAGATAATGAAGTCTTAGGTTGTCTCGCTTTAAACATGGATGATAGCAGCCTTCACACGTAATTTTTTATACTTAGTCTTTCATTTTTTATACTGCATATAATTTTGTTGTTAATCTTAAACACCCAAAACTCTAATATAAATAATAAATATAAACTTTACTATATCTACAATGAAAAATAATTCCTTTTAGAGGGAAACAGTGTCCTATTAACAAAAATACTTTTTTGTAGTATATCGCTACTATTTGCACTGTAAACAGAACTTATAAAACTTTAAACACATTTATTTACTTGGCTTGCAATATTTATTATATTAAAAAGCGAATATTCGACAAGCTTCCTAGTCGAATAGAAAGTTACTAGACTCCTTTTATGGGTTTGCTTCAAATAGCACAAACATATTTATTAGAGCTATTGTGCTGTTAAATAATTGGTATATTGATATTGAAACATTCCTAAACAGTTTTCAGGCTAGGAACACTATAATTGCAACAGGCGGTTATCCACGAATGTATTTCTCTTGCACAGCAGCCCACACTTGCACTGGTGATGGCTGCGCTATGGCAGCACGTGCCGGCATTCCATTACAGGATCTTGAGTTCATACAGTTTCATCCAACTGGTATGATTTTTTCGTTTTTAAACTTTTTTTACTGTTCAAAAGAAATGAGTTTGAGTTTTACGGAACCCAAAAAAAACCCGGTGTATAATCCTTCGTTTTCGAAAATTCGGCCCGTAGATAATTTTATAGGTATACAGGTACTTCCCGTTCATCTAGAACTATGGATCATGTTTCATGCTAAAGCTACCTACCTACCTATATGATAAGTAATAATAACAAATAAGGTGAAAAAACTATGACTTAAAGGTGGGGAATGTATAGGAAAATAAACAAAATTGTATTTTATAGTTCATTTCCTACAAAATTATTGCATACTCCTCAAGTTTGTGTTCTTTTATGTTACGTGTACGTTCATTGTATATGACATTTAACACGACAGGTTAAACGTTTTTGATTCCCATAAGACAAATATTTATTTTTTTCCTTTCTTCACTCCGGTAACAGCAAAGCGCGACGTTGAGTTTCGCCACTGAACTGCAATGTCTCCAAAATTCGGCTGAAAGTGGAGAACAAAGTGTCTTACTACTAGGTTCTCAGGTTCCCTCTGCCGGGCCGGCTATATACGGGATACAGCGTGAAGCTCTGACCTGAAATGCCCACCCTTGGTGACTCGCACTCTCCTTTGACTGATTATTTTTCAAATCTAAGTTGGAATATATATTTAATATTTGGTCCAGGTATGTATGGATCTGGTTGCCTTATGACTGAAGGTTGTCGAGGTGAAGGCGGTTATATAGTTAATAGCGAAGGTGAACGTTTCATGGAACGGTATGCACCAAAGGCCAAGGACTTGGCTAGCCGTGATGTTGTCTCGAGATCTATAGCTACGGAAATACGACAAGGTGCATATTATGCTATGTATAATTATTATATTTTTATAATTGAATTTTAGAAAGATATATTACGTACTGAGATATATAACAGTATATACCGTACTGTCTTTAGATTGAGAATTTCTTTACTAAATTCCTCCTTCCTAAAACTATTAAAATATAATATTGCACTCATTATTAGGCTCTACTCTAGTTGGCTGAAGGTTAACACAGTTTTTAACACCAATATCCATACATAATATTTTGGAATGCATAATGCCTGGTATTATCATTCGTTCATCGTTATCATTATTACGCAATTGGGAAATTTGAAATAGGATAGTTCTTATATAAAAAAAAACCATTTTAATTAAGACTTATTTTTTTTTAATTGGTATTATAATATTGACATAAAAAGCTATACACCAAAGAATATCACTGCTTACGTTCAGCGCCTTAAGGCTATTCTGTTAATTTATAATTGTGCCTTTAAATGTGTATGCAAAATAATTTCAGGACGTGGAGTTGGTCCTAAAAAAGATCACGTTCATCTGCAGCTTCACCATCTCCCGGCAGAAGTGATTCGAGAGAGGCTCCCCGGTATCTCTGAAACAGCGTGGACGTTTACTGGTGCCGACGTATACACACAGCCAGTGCCTATCGTGCCTACTGTACACTACACGATGGGTGGAATACCAATTAATTATAAAGGCGAGGTATATTATTTGAAGAATATAGTATAATAATAGTATCTATTTATATTAATAATCTGTTTATAGTATTTAGTATTTTTATTTAATCTTATATTCATTTACTTCCGCGAGTTTGACGGTTGTGACGGAATAAAAAGAAAACAAATTATTTTCCATTCCTTTTAACTTCACGCTGTATGTATCCATTATGCAGTAGGGCCAGACCACATATTACCAATTTAAAAAAAAAAGTGCTTTAAGCGGTGGAAATCGACGCCCGCTTTGATTTAATACTAGAGCGAAGAAATGTATTTTTTGCGTAATATTTTTTAAAGTAATATTACTTAATAGTTACGTCACGCTGTATCTAGCAGACAGCACGGTAGGCAGAGGGAATTCAGTGTTAGGACACTTTCTCCACTTCCGCTTCCTCATTGTCCACCGAATTCTGTAGGCGCCTTTCGCTTTTTGAAGTACGGAATTGAGTTCCACCGCGCCTTACGAAGCAATGAAAATATCAAATATATAATTTCTTCGAGTGGGCATCGAACCTCCAACCGTCGCGTTACAGTCACACCATTGTGCACCTAGGGCGCAACGGCCAGTAATAATCCGTTGCCGTTACATGAACGGATCATACATACGGATATAACGGATTTTAGTTTCCATTTCAGGCTTTGGTGTACAAAAGTGGGTGTGGTGACACGGTTGTACCCGGTCTCCACTCAGCCGGAGAGGCAGTGAGCAACTGTCATGGCGCCAACAGACTTGGAGCCAATTCTATATTGGACGTGGTGGTTTTTGGAAAAGCAATTGCATTGAACATTCCAAAAATTTCCAAGCCGTGTGCCACGCAACCTACTTTAAAAACTGTAAGTATCTACTCTACGATTTTTTTTTTGTTTATTTATTTTATATTCCTGTATTAATGTAATATTGCTACGTAGCTTTTTGGGTAGTTATTCAGGTCTTGTCAATGACTGGACGGTACGTAATGGTGACCTTGCCGGTTTTAAAGTCTAATGTCGATAGACTGTGTTTCCTCCAATGTTCCTCTATCGGTTTGGCTGTCTGAAATAAAAAAAAGAAAAAGTTTGTAGGTTTTGGTTTTTATTAAGATTTGTCTTCTTATTTTGCACATTCATATACATTAATAGTGTGCAAAGAAAAATAAAGGGAACAATTACCTACACTGTTTTTATTTTTTTATTTCCCCACTCTTGTAAGAGAATGCTCCGCGCATTTAACATAATTATTTTCCATTATGAGTTTGTAAGAAGTCGTCATGACGCAGTGGCACAAGCATGTACGGCTGTGGGCTCGATTGGCACTCGGGAGAATGCAACAAGGCAAAGCGCGGCGTTCAGTTCCGCCATTTAACACGCAATGCGTTGACAATAAAGCGGAAAGGGGGGATCGACAGTCTCCCAACCATAGGTTCCCCGGTTCCTTCTGCCTACCTTGCTATGTGCGGAAAACAAACTGAACGGCGGAAATTCATTTTTTTTATCAGCTTTACGCTGTATCCCGCACACACCAGGATAGACAGAGGGAACTTAGTGTTAAGTCACTCCGTTCCCCACTTTCTGCCGAATTCTGGAGGCATTGCGTGTTGAGTGGCGGAACTCAACGCCGCGCTTTGCCTCGACACCAGAGCGAAGAAATGAAAATATAAACGTAAATAAATATTTCAACTTCCTCGAGTGGGGATCGAACCCACAGCCGCCGCGTTACAGTCACACCCTACGGACTCATAAAATAATGTAATTATCAATGCAATATAAAATTTCAGAGCACCTGCGATGTAATTTTAGATAACTTTGAGAAAGTAAAGAACTCTCATGGCTCGACGGCGGTGCACGAGTTGCGCGCCTCCATGCGTAATACAATGCAAAACAAATGTGGTGTTTTCAGAGACGAAAAACTGTTGAGTGAAGGTGTGTATGTAGTTATTTTAAAAAAAAATAATAATAATAATAGTTATTATAGTCCGTTGGTCTTATTCAATAGCCCAGTAGCCAATCCATCTAAATTCCATTCCATAGTCCTAGTTTACATTTCCACATTTTCCATAGTTCATACACATTAACCGGCGACCATCTCTGGACAATTACCTGTGGTTACCCAGAGATGGATCCCAGCTGATGAGTCACAGTAAAACATTTGAATATTCTCTAAGGGGCCTCTACGTGTTGGACCTGTGTCACCACGCAAGCCCTCCAAACGACGGGTTCTTTGGAACCCGTGAATATTTAAAGAGAAACATAAATAATAATTATAATAATACTTTATTGCATTAAAATAAATAAAGAATCAGTAGAGTAATAGTCATTACAGACAGACAATACAAAGTGCAATGGCGGCCTTATCACTAAAAGTAATGTGAAATTAAATTTAACATCGTGAAATTAAAAAAACATCCTACGTCTAAACTGTTGAGACTTATGGACTGGAGAGATTAATTTCTTTAAGTATTATATAGGTTTGAAATATTTTAATAGCTATACCATATGTATAGCTAAAATAGTTTTTTGAATTTTATGAATGCGAGAATGATTAGTATCCGCCACGGGGGAATGAAATATTAATAATTTGTTTCCATTTTCTCATTCTGGCACCAAGGCAATTGTCGGTGTAAAGTGGGGAACGGAGTGTCTTAACACTACATACGTTCCCTTTGTCTATCCTGCTATATGCGGGATACAACGTGAAACTGCAACAAAAACATCATGATGTTCTTATTTCATATTTCAGCCAATAACGAAATTCAAAAATGGTATAAAGCCTTCGATGACATTTGTATTACGGATACGCGGCTGAACTGGAATTCCGATTTAATAGAAGCTCTGGAACTTCAAAACATGCTGCAGACAGCTGTTCAGGTGGTCGCCTGTGCCCTCAACAGGAAAGAAAGTCGTGGAGCACATTTTAGAGATGATTTCCCCAAAAGAATGGATGAAATGGACTATAGTAAACCTACTAAAGGACAGGTACGGGTATTGGTTTTTTTCCTTGTGTTACTTAAACTGACACAGTTGCTACTAGATTATAATGCATAAATTTATGGATCAGTATGAATATTTCAACAAACAAGGACAAGGGTGTGAATGTAACGCGACGGTTGTGTGTTCGATCCCCACTCGAGGAAGTGAAATATTTATTTACGTTTCAATTTCCATTTCTTCGCTCTGGTGTCGAGGCTAAGCGCGGCGTTGAGTTCCGCCACTCAACACGCAATGCCTCCAGAATTCGGCAGAGAGTGGGTCACGAAGTGTCTTAACACTAGGTTCCCTCTGTCTGTCCTGCTGTGTGCGGGATACAGCGTAAAGCTGATAAAAAAATGAATTTCCGCCGTTCAGTTTGTTTTCCGCACATAGCATGGTAGGCAGAAGGCACCGGGGAACCTGTGGTTGGGAGACTGTCGATACCCCCTTTCCGCTTGATTGTCAACGCATTGCGTGTTGAATGGCGGAACTGAACGCCGCGCTTTGCCTTGTTGCATTCTCCCGAGTGCCAATCGAGTCCACAGCCGTACATGCTTGTGCCACTGCGTCATGACGACTTCTTACAAACTCATAATGGAAAATAATTATGTTAAATGCGCGGAGCATTCTTTTACAAGAGTGGGAAAATGAAAACAAAAACAGTGTAATTGTTCCCTTTATTTTTCTTTGCAAACTATTAATGTACGAGTATATGAATGTGCAAAATAAGAAGACAAATCTTAATAAAAACAAAAACCTAAAAACTTTTTCTTTTTTTATTTCAGACAGCCAAACCGATAGAGGAACATTGGAGGAAACACAGTCTATCGACATTAGACTTTAAGACCGGCAAGGTCACCATTACGTACCGTCCAGTCATTGACAAGACATTGGATGATGAAGTGGAGACCATTCCACCAGTGCCAAGAGTATATTAACGTGTGCGTTATATATTGTGTACGTTGCTGTTATTTAGATATTTAGAAGTAATTAAATAATTATGGTAATTTTTATTTATATTGTATTGTTTATTATTATTAAAATTTACTAATGATATGCTTTTTATTCATTTCTTTTTCTGTGAAAATGTTTTTTTTAGTATAGACTAGTGATTATAATAATATAATTTAAATTACAAATTGATAACAATGAAAGGAAATTCTATTTGTATTTAAAGAAAAATAATTATATATTTAATATTTGGACAAATTTAAAATTGTTTTCTGAATTATATTTATTTAATGAAAAATAATTTTCATACAGAGTCTTCTGAATGTGTCCCATAGAGTTAAGCTGTCTAATCTAACCCGCGCAACATAGCTTTGTTCCAATGCACCCGCCATGCACAGCGTGTGGCATGAAAGAATGTGGCATGTGGCATGTATGGAAGAAGTATATATGAAGAATATTTTGACATGTTATTTACTGCCATCTATCGTTAGTTATGTTAATTTAACAAAAGTTATGGCAAGCTCTACATTATTTTAAACAACAGATGGCACCACTTAAGTAGTTATAGTCTTAATAATAAAAATAATAAACATCGATATAGTTAATAAAGCATAGTCACAAGAGTAAATCATAAATGTAACTGACGAAGAACTATTTTGTAGATGAAATAATAAAAATAACTGAACTAAGTTGCTATCTTTCATCGATAAAAATGTTAAGAATATTAAATTGAATTTTAAAATAAAATAAAACATAGGTGACCTACTTCCATAGTATGAATTATATTCACACTTGACAAAAAAATATTTCAAAAGAACTTATATTTTTTAAATGTAAATTTTTATTCATAGTGACACCTGGTGGGGCAAAAGTTAACTTTTTCGTAACTTTTTCAAAATGAAACTCATAAATGGTAAATTTGGAACTACGTAGTTCTTTGAGATGCAATATATTAAAGAGGGAAGATAAAATAGTATATTATAATAATACTATATTTTTTGTTGAATTTAATAGATTGCCAGACGATTATAATCTTTTTTTTGTTTTATTTTATTTATATGTCTAAGTAAATTAAATAGAATTCTATTTATACGATTTTTTTTACAAGAAATTTCTGATAGATAGCGCTACTAGTATCGTATGAAAGGAAATCTAAGGCACTATTGGCCTGAGATCCGATTGCTTAAATCTGCCGGGATCTGTTTTTTTCATGAAACTTATATATTTTAAAAATACATGATTAGAAGAATAGATTACATTAAGGTTGCCTAGAAGAATCCTGCCGTAAACACCTTTAATTAAACTTTTCCGCAATGCTTTTTTGGAGAAAATTGTCCTTTATAATTTGAAAGAAAATTATATAAGGAATTGGAAAATCAATGGTTGCCTCTCAGTCTGCTGCAAGCCCAGGGTTGCATAGTTTAAACAGGTCACTTAATAATATAATAGAATTGTTAGAGGGGTAAAACCCTAAACTATTGTATCGTTGTATATGGAGGTACCATTTTATTATTAGAAATTCCAATATAAGCATTTTAAGTCTAATACTAGAACTCTAACAGGTACGCAACTTTATTTAAATTGATAAGTATCTATATCATAGAAAACTAAAACAGATCAAATGCAACTCGAACTCGTCCTCTTAGGGTTCCTTAACAATTTCAGGATTATAGGTCAATAGGAAGTAGGTACAGTTTAAAAATTGAAAAATGATGGCCTTCGTGGCACAGCGACATAGGGGTATGGCCTTAACGCGACGTTTGTGGGTTCGATCCTTACTCGAGGAAACGAAATATTTATTTACATTTACATTTATACAGCGTTGAGTTCCACCATTAAACACGCAATGCCTCCAGAATTCGGAAAGTGGGGAGCGGAGTGTCTTAACGCTAGGTTCCCTCTGCCTCCTCCTGTGTGCGGAATACAGCGTAAAGCTGGTACTACAGTTATACAGTAATACTTTTTATCGGCAATATAAATATAATTTCATAATAATAGGCCAAAAGGAAAAACCCTATTGTAATAAACCTGACAAATTTAAATTTCTATATTGTTGTTATATTTTGTATTCTAGGTGCCAGATTTTACAATTGTAGGTCCATGGGAAGTGCCTACGCTAGAGGTAGCTACGCTAACGTAGCGAATTTCATACAAATTGTATAGCAAAAGCGATGCATATAAATAATTATCTTTTCATTGTGTTATTATTAAAAATTAAAATTTAAATTAGAAAATTAGTCTTTTGATTGTGTTATTTGAGATTGTGATTTTTTCTGTGTTTCCAGAGCTCGTGGTGGTGGATCCTGAATATTTGATATTTATTTCAGCGTGATACCTCCTCGCAATCCTGGTACAAATATAGTCTTGTATAAGAGTTCCGTTTGTTTCGTTTTAGATACGGAACCCTGAGGACATAAAACCCAACTGCATGATGATACTAAGAGTACTCACCGTGATATGTACTCTACTATGATAATTTACTTAACAGATTATACTACTGGCTTTAATAATAATGTCATTAAAACAAGATGGCGTAGTATTTACGCATCTTGGGAACACTACACAGGTAACAAAAAATATCTATTGTATATCCCTGTATTGTATATTGTTATCTATTGTATATTGCATATCCCTGTAATGAATTTGTAATATTAAATACTTTCAGAGATTTTTTTTAGCTTCACTCTATATCCCGCACATAGCAGGGTACGCAGAGTGAACTGGGAACCAAGTGTTAACACACTCCGTTTTCATTAAGAAACTTCCGTTTCCGAGGGGCGGAACTCATCGCCGCGCTTTGACTCGACATTAGATCGAAGAAATGAAAATATTAAATATTCATCATTTCCTCGAGTGGGAATCGAACCTGCTGTGTGCTGCTTACAGTCACACGCTTGTACTACGCGTTCTCAGGGAGAAATATTATTAATTTAGGTATATTATGAGAGTTGTTATTTCAATAATATTATATTTATTATAATATTTAAATAATAATATTTAAATAATAATATAATAATATTATTTTTAATAATATTTAAATAGGTATCTATATATATATATATATATATATATATATATATATATATATATATAAAATCGAAAGGCCCCTCACTCATCACGAAATCTCAGAAACTACAAGTGCTAGGAATCTCAAATTTTGCACAGGAGTCATTTATAGGACGTAGGTGCTCGCTAAGACGGGAATTTGCAATATTCGGCTTCTAAGGGGTTGTTTCTGGGGTTGATAGTTTGTATGAAACTTCGTTACTACAAATGCTAGGTAAATGTAGTCTCAAGTTTTGCATGGACGTCACTTATAGTACGTACGTAGGTACACATGGAGACAGAAATTAATAATAAAATAGTTCACGCAGGCGAAGCCGCGGGCGGGACGCTAGTATATTAATAAAATACATGACCATTCAGTCTATTAAAAAAATAAATTAAAGACGATTTTTCATTTGTTTTATTCATTCCCAAGTACAATAACATCTATATAATGATACTACGTCTAAATGGAGTCATTTCGACACATGCAATATAAATTAAAAATAATGATTGTTCAATAAATAATAAATAATCGTGTAAATAAATCATTTTAAAATAATAGTGACTGGGAACACGTTTTATAAAATAAAATCACAATAAGGTAACTAAAGGTTATTCATTTATATATTTTTAACTAGTATTTAGAGACTTTACCTACAGTTTTTATCTTCTAATTAAAATATGTCCAGGAAATTACATTATTCCTGTAAAATAATTCACAATTCTCAAACAAAAACATAGTCTAAGATTAATCAATTCTCAAATTATACATACAGTTTAAGTTATATTAATACATTTTTGTAAATCAAAGAAAGAAACACAATATACAGCAGTAGTTTTCTTAAATTAATTATTATTATATTTTCTACAATTTATGCATAATAATACGATTGCACTTTTTAAATATTATCTACTTTATTATATACAATATGTTTGGATTCAAAACTTGTTGACACAATGTGTACATTTTCTACGAGATTTTTAGAAAATTTTCGAAGTTTTTCCATTACTCATTAACTTATACAAGATGGAAGAGGCAGCGCTCTTTTTACTGAAACTGCATATATGGTAAAATATTTCAAACCCAGAACTAAAGAAATTAATCCAGGTAACTCAACAGCTTAGACGTAGGATTTTTTTTATATTTCACGATTTTTATCCATACCTGTATTTTGTGTGACGCACACATACGTATGCAACGTTGCCACTTTGACAGGTAAGTGTGTGCGTGCCTATGTTATACTTTACGAATGGCGTTTTATTTTAAAACGATAATTTTATTATTTATTTTGTTTGCAAAAAATACTTTTTCATTTTTGGGAATTATTTTTTTTCTGAATTATATTAGGCTTTTATAGAGTAGTCAAAACTGTGGTTTCATTTAAAGTGGTGCTGACAATTCCACTCTGTATATCAATTAAACAACCACCACACCCACCGAAATAACTTAAGTTTGTTTAATGCAATGATATTAAAGAATTTGGCGTCAAAATATATACCTACCCCATATTATTTTATGGGGACATAAATGGTACCCCATAAAAGTAAACTATGCTTGAAATTAATAAGTATATCGTATTCGAAAATCTTCTAAAATTCTCTTTCGTCTAGTCGTATTAGGATTATTATTTTAAATATCGATAAAAACATTTTGAAACAGTACATGGATTTTGCAGGCCTTTTTGTATTGGTTTTAAATGTACCGAAAGAGTATTTATGTTACCGGCAATCTATATAGTTCAGGTATTCTATAAAAATATCTCAACAATGTATAGAATTCCTGGAGCGTCCAGGCGATGTATGAAATATCATGAATATTATTGTCCATTACATACTTTACCTAGGTAATGACTAAAACCCCTAGGGATTGAATAGAGTATTTGGTGTTCCATGAAATTGTGTAAAAAAATGATAATGGTCTAAATTTCTATATTTCAGCTACCGATTTGGAGGTTTTTAAGTGCAGGGTAGGTTAGGTTAGAAACTTTTAGACTTAAAAAACTAACCTAATCTGCACTTGAAGTCCGCTAAACTTGAAGCTGTAGTGGCTTTAGTATATTATATGTAAGTACCAACAAAAATCTGCAATAAAAAGCAAGTAATCAAGTCGCGACACGTTTATTGCCTGCCTAAACGGACGTCTTATACATGCATTCGGTATTGTATAGAATACCTAGGCAAAGTATAAAATAAATAATATTTTACACATTATTTACACGTTTTAGATATTTCATACATTTCCAAGATATTGTAAAAAATACCGAATTGTACAGATTACCGGTAAATCACCCATATGAATAAATCTCGCATATAAATGGCATGGCACAATTCATTACTACTTCTAGAGATATTAAGATTTCAAACTTTCACAATTAAATTCAACATCATTGAAATTAATTAATATTTATCATTATACTACAACTTATATAAAAATTTATACATATTAATACAGAAATAACTATTCCCGTTTAGATTTTCCGTGATAAATATTCGATTTAAAAAAGTAGGCATTTACAAAATTTCCAAATTAGGGAAAAATATGACAAAATTACATATCTGGCTCTCAGTAATATAATTAGAGAGAATTTGGTTAGCCATATACATTTTTATCTTTTGATCAATTGTTATAGCTTCTTGTCGGTCGTATAATACGAGTATTATCCGAAACATATATTTTAGACATTTTAATAAAAAATATTATTATTTTTCAGGAAATCCATAAGAAGCTTAGATAATATATTCGGTAATATTATATAATTATTAAAATTTTTAATACTTGACTTTCTAAATAAATAATACAATTCTACTTAACTAATGAGTATCTAGTATTTACATTTTCATAGAAGACTAGTCCCGAGTCACATAATTATAATTCCATCACAAAAATGAAAGCTTGACAAACACAATGTTTAGATTTCTTTCTGCAGGTATGTATACCCTGAGGATATTAATAAGAAACAATGACTATTACAGACGATGGTTTACGAATTCCCTCCTCAATTCATGTTTCATCATATCTGAAGACTTAAAGATAACAAAGAGGATAATTTTATCTACGTCAAAATATTAGTACAGCCTTAACTATTTTTTATATACGCCTTACAACATTTTGCAGAAGTTCAGCATACATCACATCTATAAAAATAAAATAATTAGTTTGACATCGACTGGTATCGCCATGGAATGTCATGGGTTTCATGGTTTCAGTAGGCCGGTCATGCGTAGTGCGGATAAGAGCCCAGGTGTGACGTCACATGGGGAGGAGCCATAGAGTGGGGGGAGTAGAGGTTACCGCCACCCCCGCCCCAGTTACTCCATGAGGCTGACGGGAATATTGACGCTGAAACAAAGTTTGCTAGCCTAAGTTAATATTAATTGCAAGGGTAATGCTTAGGATCACAATACACCTGAATAAGCATTTTGTTTGAAATATACGATTACATAAAAACATAATATTCGCTGTACTAAAAATAGTCTTCTATCGCATCGCCAAAAAATTGCCACGAAAGAAATCCTAGAATATAAAAGTTTAAAGTTTTTTTTTAAGCCTTGTTGTTCATATACGCCTTACTATTAATATATATTATTAATTCCTCTTGTTCCAAAACAGTCTGAACTAGCTAAATATTTTGAAAAACAATTTCAAAACTTGAAAACCCAAGAAATAGGTTCACCCACAGCCACAGACAGCTACTGAGAAAATGAATGTTTATTCCATTAAGTCAAGTGCGTGAAGCGGGGCATGGCGACGACATCCCGCCTCGAGCTGAACGTCAATATTTGGTCAGCTAGTGTACATTAGCATTGGATGCAGATTACACTTTGCTTTTGAAGGGTGCATGGTATTACTTCTTATTTATACTTTGATTTTAAGGATTTTTCTGCAAAAAAGGCTTTTACGCTCAAAATCTGTTACTTTTGAGAATCGATTCATCATTTCACGTATTGTTGAGCAATTTAGTACAGTTGTTATAAGATTTAAGGTCTTTTAAGCGACAAATGATCTCTAAGGTCATGAAAGTTAATTTCAAACTACTGTGCGATGTTTCAAAAACATTATTCTATGTATTTATGGTCTACATTATTTTCAACGTCGTCATCTAATTCACTTTTATACTTGGAATGTACACCAATAATTGTGATTTGATTCCGATCTAAATAAAAAGTTAGTATTAATTTGTCTTAATTACAAAAAAAAAAACAGTAGGTAGATTGATAATAACAGTAAGGCGTGATCTATATTTTTAAAAGCGTAATAATAATTTATTATTCGAGAAATAACGTTCGTGGCATTCGTAAATAGTAAAGCACGCGAAGTTAATTCGCATAGTCTTAACGTAAAATAGATATAGTGATAAAAAAAATATTTTTTACCTGTCGAAGTCGGCATAGCTGCGTGTGGAGCCATGAAAGAAGATAGTTTAGCAGAGTGGTGGTAAGAGCTCATGAACAAGTCGCTCTGGTACTTATAAGCTGGATCGCTGGCCGCTGGCTGAGTGGCTGCAGCTAGCCCTTGGAAATCGAACTTGTACGCATATCTTTTACCATGCACCTTCGTCATAATATTCTTGTCGTAGTAATATCTGCACAAATTTAGCTTTATTAAAAAAAAACATACTAAATTAAATATAACCATATTAGTAATATCGCAAGGCAAGAAAAGCGCTTAGCAAAAGTGGGTACCCAAACATCGCAATGCCTGTCAACAAAACGATTCCAGTTTTGTATTTCGCGTCGTTGTTACCTTAAAGCACGGCTAAGTTTGTCATAGTTCATGTTGGGCTTGGACTTGCGTTCCCCCCACCGGCGGGCCACCTCGTCTGGATCAGTCAGCTTGAATTCACCGTTAGTCCCCTCCCATGTGATACAACCTGCGTTGCTGGAGTCACTCAATAGCTCCAATAAAAATTGCCAAAGTTGTATCTGACCAGATCCTGCAAATAAATGGCTACAATTAATCTTTTTTAAGTTGTTAATAAGTAAAAGAAGGGTTGTATAGAAATCCGAAGAAGGAAATTGAGCTGAACGTTTAATTTCTTCATTCCACCTCTTAAAACGAAAGTAAGCTAACTTATAATTACTTAAACTTCTGCTTTTGCAAATGTCAAGTTCTATAATTTGCAAATTCTAGTTGTCTAATTTTCATAAGGCGTCGATTTTCCAGGTATTCCTACTGCAAAATTTATAATATCAGACCAAGATATTTTTCTACAAAATATATTACTATTTATAGTAAACGAGAATGTTTTAAAAAACATTTATTCATAGCTGACAAACATCTAAACGAATGTAATGTGTATTCCATCGGACCTATACCTACTTAGCGAAACGAAAAGCATAATGTGTAGGGTTGGCCCCGCATGTTGCGATATTGGGCGGCTATGTTCCGAATACGCACGACTTGAGGCGAATGCGCCCAGCTGTAACCAAGTACTGGTAGCAAAAAAATATATATTATGCTTTTCATTTTCAAAATCGATCGATATATATAAATAAATATTAAAGTGAAATTTTGATTACTTTTTCATAAAAAGAAACATGTTAACATAATCTGATGTTCAAATATGGTCAGCTTCACGCTGTATCCCGCACACAGCAGGGTAGGCAGATGGAACATAGTGTTAAGACACTCCGTTCCCCACTTTCTGCCGAATTCTGGAGGGATTGCGTGTTGAATGGCAGAACTCAACGCCGCGCTTTACCTCGATACCAGAGCGAAGAAATAAAAATATTAACATAAATAAATACCATCAAATACGGTAATATGTGTTATATTTATTTTAATAATTAAATCTTTTTTTCGATATAAATTATGACTCTCCCCTACACCTGCATCTTATTTTTTTTATTTCACATATTAATATGTCAATGTAGTTCCATTGTATAACTTACTTTATTCAAGTAAAGTTGCTTACAAAACGTATCTAACATTGTTTTTTGTATAAATAGAAATGTTTATGCGAATTTCGTGGAACGTCAAGCAAGTTTTATAAGTCTCATGTAATTAAGACTCTATCAGACATCTTATTTCTAATAATTGTAGAGTTATTAGGCCCAAGGCATTCATGTTATAATTAATATAATAACCAATACTAATAAAGTTATTAAAAGAAAAAATAATTGACATTTTAGACCAGTCGCGGTGCAGGCGTGCGGGATACAGCGTGATTAAAATGAAACACAAAATAAAATAAATTATTCGTTGTTAACATTTTCTTTTCTGCGTACACTATAAGAGTCGGTCAGGTCACACGAGCGTACCATCCCAGTGATTTATACCCAATCGATTATGTTGAAGTCACAACGTTTGCGTTCGCCTCTCGCCTCACTGGGAGCTAGAGGCATTGTCTGCTAAGCCTCATCGGTTTTACGACTTGCAATTAATTGTACGTAAAGCTATCATCTATTGTACTATAATTTTCATTATTAAAACAACTCTTGTGTTGCTTCAGTTTTTTTTAGGTTCACACTCTACCTTGCACGCAGTAGAGTAAGCAAGTTTTATCCGATAATTAAATATTTTAATATTACGTTAATTAAATATTTGCTATTATGGAATAACTGTGGTTTTTAAGACGATGCCCATATTATTTTGCAGAGATTGCGGGTTCAAAGTTCATCAGTCATCACCAGTTAGACACCATGAATTTATTTCGGTTATTATGACCGTCTATTAGTAATATATTTCTGCGAGAGCCCTGGTCTTTTTTGTAAGTGAAAAGTATGGGGTGGGCACAGGTCTATTCTGGTATGGGCACTGCCACCCGGCCTCCCCAGTTCCTACGCCCACGTCGGTCACAGGTGAGATAAGGGCGTGGGAAAGGCTCGCAATTACGCAGCGCCACGTGCTGTGACTGTCTCACGAAATGCACGCGTGTCTACTGACTAAGCTAAGTAATATAATTATATGCTTTATTTAGCCCGTAGTTGTAGAGGCTAAGGTAATTTATATTCATTTGCATGTTTTTATAATTTCACTACAGATTTTGGGGTTGGAATGTGCACGAAAGCTATTTTTATTACAAAAAATTACAATATTTATTGTATCCTGATTTGTAATTAGAAAAATAATAAAAAAAACAATTTAAAAATTGTCATCTTGTTAAGTTCATATTATTAAATTCGTACTAGTAAATAAATAAACGTTTCATTCATATTTTATAAGTTAGTTGATATACTATATTATTTTTTAATGTATTTTTTTTTCTAAAATGCAATGTTATACAAATATTAAAAATTACAGTATGCTAATATATACACGCCACTCGTGGCGCAGGAGTGCAAGGGTGCGACTGTAAATACAACAGCTGCGGGTTCGATTCCTATTCGTGAATATGAAATTTTACTTAACACGCAATGCCTTCGGCACAGGATTCGGCACAGGGCAGGCAAGGGAAGTTTCTTAATAGGAGTGTCTTAATACTAAGTTTCCAAGTTTTCTCTGCCTATCTGCTATGTGTGGGATACAAAAAAAATATTCTTATACATTATTTCTATCTATCATAAAACACTTTAACTCTGAACAAAATCGATTACATCAAATAATCGATGTTGATTAATTTATTACCCCAGGTGGTAATATCATGACCCTACAATCACTGTTGCCCTATTAACATTTGACTTTTATACAAGGGTCGATCTATACAGATAATTTACACGTATATTGTATGTGATATACACATGAACTCTGTTCCCACATGGACGGTATCAAATCCATCTAAAAGTGGTTGCGTGTTACCCACTAGTTTGCTCAGTCGCCCTGGTGAGTTTCTTTTACTTGAAAAACATAATTTATTTTTCCAGTACATTTTTATATGTTTATTTTGAATGTTTTTCTTTGTTACCTGAATTTGCCAGACGACTGCTTGTAGGACCAAACATCTGGTATGGATCTGCAAGGAGAAGGTGAGATTTAATTTATTTCATTTTATTATTTTTTTCTGTATAATAATTTTGATTTTTGGTTAAAACGGTAACTAAATATATTCAGTGGTATAGGTGTGTTCAAAACTTATCAAAGCTTACCATGGGAATGATTCATATTATTTTATTTAAAAAATATTTACTTAAACCTACTTTACGTTTTATTGTACGAATATTCCACTATTAAATAATATAAATATAGCTATGATGTAAAATATTTATTTTAATGTTTATTCTTCCAAAAGGTCAAAGATCAAAGGTCGGATCAAAAAAACAGATCGGTCAACTGAGCTTTACATTTGTGGGAGTTTCACAAAGTAACATAGAACTTGCCTGGCCAAAATACTGCTACAAAAACTTACTGTTTTATAACAACCGACTTAGCCTACGACTCTTGTACTGATAGCAGTTCTTATTTTATTCTCAACCCTAGTCATAGGGGTGGGTCATATATGTCCATGCGTTTTTATTTTGGCTATAATTCTACAATGATTAGTACGACGCTGGTCTTCTCAGTAACTGGAGTTATTAGGTCTCTCTACCGTATGTGACAGGAAATCAATCAAATAGCATCCGCGTTGGGAGCTACAAGAGTTACAATGTGAAAGAGGCATATATGATCTATATCTGTAGATTGTGTAATGATTATATGCCATACTTTTAACGATTTATAGTTTATTTTTTTGTAGTTTATTGTTATTTTTATGCTTTTAATATATATATA